>JAJOOB010012850.1:0-58266 GCA_029582485.1 Solanum tarapatanum
TTTCTTTTTATTTTTTTTTAAATTTAAATCCCCCGCCCCCCCCCCCCCCCAACCCTTTTATATAATGACTATCGAGTTAAATATTTTCTATTGACAACATTCTTCCATATTTTCTGTGTGATCGACCCCGACTCATAGTTGGGTAAATATATTGCATACGACCATTTATATTTCTTTTCAAGAAGTATATTTGGACGTTACCATTGAACTGTGACTATTGGACTGTGATTGTTTAGTCTTTTGAACTGTGTATTGCGAAACTGTTGGGTTGGGCTGATTTCTATGCAGGTTGTAGTTTGAGAAGGTTCGATTGGGATGAAAGGAGTACTCATTTTCTAGATATTTTTGCCTTTTTTATTTGGTTACTTGTTGAATATCATGTCGGTTGGAACTCACTCTTTGCTTCTACACTTGTGTAGTTTTTGATCCTGGATCCAAGTGATTGTTCTTCTTCTTGTTACATCTAAGGCTTTCTAAGGATACGTTGAGAGGTAGCTGCTTGTCATCCCGATGGATTCTCTTGTTCCTTACTTTATGCTTTGTTCTATTTAAAAAATCAAATACTTTGAGACTTGTAATTATCTGTTAACTTTGTATTACTACAATAATGGCTTGTACACGTGACATTCAGGTTTCGGGGTTATATTAGAATGAATAGGTTTTCCACTCTTATGCTATTCTTGCTTATTTTCTACATTTCTGTCATTTGTTGGGTTGAGGTTGACTTGTCTTGGTGGAAATAGATGAGTGTCATCACGTCCAATTTTGAATTGTGACAAGGAAAGACACATTAAAGTAGGGATAAGTTAAGCCTAACTCAACTTCAATAGGAATAAGATATGTCACTGATAATGACTGAAAAGAGTGATCACATTGAAAGAAAAAGTAATTGTACGATATTTGATTATAGTATAACGACATTAAGCCCGCCTAGCTAAAGAACTACGTGAAAAAATATGAAGCAATGATTGAATTGGATAAGGAAAAATTTGAAGCATCTCAAAAGATTTGCAATCCTCCCTACTCGTTACACAGGGTACAAAAATGTAGATGAACAAATATATTCACTGACCAGAGAATTTATTAGATTTTTTGATAATGATCATAGATGATTTTATTAAAGCTCATATTGGAGACTTGAAAATGCAAAGTTCGAAGGAAGGCATTTTCAAAATGAAGCAGATATCACGAAGATGCTTAGAGCTTATGAAATCAAATTTCAAAGGAAAATTATTATGGTGATTGTTTCCTTCATTAAGAGTCTCAACCCGACAAGCTTAGAAGCTTTATGAAAATTTAAACTAAGCCTATTGAAATTCTTTACATCTACATGGGAGGATTTTCACAAATGATACATATATATATATATATATATATATATATATATATATATATATATTGAGAATTATTATGTCCAAACGCTCATGAAAAAGTACGCGATCAGAAGAGTAATATAGAATTTGTACACAGAGATTTGAAAGATTTAACATCTTATTTGAATTGTTAGTTTCACTATTGGAGAGGTAAATAATTTTTTGGATTTGTTGGTATGTTAAAAAAATTAACATATAATAACTAAGAAAAGTCGATTTTCATCCGTTGAGACAAACGAACAAGGTCATGGCTTTAACAATCTGATTGAGTTTTTAAATCATCACACTTATTCGTTCTGAAGAGTTACTGAATGCAGGTTCATATCACTTATTGAGTGTTTTAAGAATAACTGTAGGACTACTCGACTATTCATAATGTCTATATTTCTAGGGCATGGGTAATCGCCACTTCTCTCAATATTAGATTAGCTCCTTATCATTGGTTCATTTTAGGTGACTAAGTCTTTCAACCTTAAAAACCTTTATTATGTGAGAAAACCTTTCAGAATCATGCTTTCATACATATATGAAAAATCCTTTCAACAACACAACAACAACAACAACATCATTGATACTTCACTCTCAAGCATCCTTAAAATATTTACACCAATTTCATGAGAACATACATGATTTCATAAAATCATCTTTCATAGTTCCACAACCCACATTATATCATCATAACTTGGAAAACATGGGGCATGTATGGGTTAATGGGGATTCATCATAAAATCGAGGAACTATATCAATTCATGCTTGAAAGATCATGAAACAATCAATTAAATCAATTATTAAGAGAACCCATAACATGGAAGATAATCCTAACTCAATTGGGGATTTCTAACTTTACAAATTAAAGAATTTGGGGAATCCTTGGAGGAATGGGCTCCATGGATTAAAACCATCATACCTCCATGCTAATTTATTGACTTCAATGGAGGATTAGGAGGCTTGATCTTGAAACCTTGTCTTTCTTCTTCAACTTCTAGAGAGAGAAATATTTGAGAGGAAGACTTGTTCTTCTTTTAAGAATTTGAGAGAATGACTTGAATGGGTTACATGTTGGGTTTAAAAACACTAATATAGGGTCTTGAGTTAAGGGTAAAATGACATAGTATCAAATTAAAATAATTTTAAAAAGACCCAAAAGACCCTAACGCAACCACTAGACGGTGGCCTTCACTAGCTGTCGTGGCAGTCGTAGTCCTTGACCAGTAACTTGAGAAAAAGGGCTCCTGTTGGTGAGACAGTTGACGACCACCACCACTGCTCGTCATCCTCTCCACAGGCCGTCAAGGGCTCCATTGGAGGGATGCTGGCCATGGCAGCCACTGCCAAGCCTCTACGAGCTCCAAGACGAGTCGTCTTCCTTCCCACATTCTGTCAAGGCCTCCATGGGAGGGACTCCTGTGAGGAAGGTCTGGGGGAGCTTACCACGAGCACGCCAACGGATCGTGGCCCCTTCACTGCCCATCAAAGGCTTTGTGTATTGTTCCATGGTCCAGTTTTTGCTTGTAAGTTCCCCACTAACCCCTTTTCTAGGCCTTCTCAAAATCTGAGGAGTTACATTACTCCCCCTTGGGATCATTCGTCATCGAATGAGATTCAAGACATCATAAGGAGGGTAGGAACTTAAACCTAACAACCCAACATACATGCAATCACATAAATGCACATATCTGAGGAGGAAACATCAACTTCAAGCTAAATCATGTTAAAAGCATCATATCATGAAGTTTATATGCAATTCATACTCAAATGCACACAAACATGTAGGAGTCAATCAAGTAAATTCATTTTCTCGAAATTTAACTTTTCATGAACATGTATGAATGAGGAAATCATGGGAATATCTAAGACAAAAGACACCAAAGAATAAACCATGAGAAACTCAATACCTCAAGCTAGAGTAGGGGCAGAAGGAAAGAGATGAGGATAACGGGACATCATATCGGCCTCGGCCTCCCAAGTAGCACACTCAAATAACTAATTCCTCCATAAAACTTTCACGAAAGCAACGTCTTTATTTCTCAACTTCTTTACTTGTCAGTCTAAAATCTCAACCGGGACTTCCTCATAAGAAAGATTCTCCTTAACTTCCAAACCTTCTAAGGGAACTATAGATGCTGGATCTCCAACACATTTCTTCAACAAAGAGACATGGAAAACTGGATGCACCGTTGATAAGTCATTAGGAAACTCTAGTTTATAAGCAACATTACCAACACGCCTCAAAATCTGATATGGGCCCATATAACGGGGACAAAGTTTCCCTTTCTTACCAAATCTCATTACACCCTTCATGGGTGAAATTTTCAAGTAGACCTAATCATGAACATCAAGCTCAAACTCTTCTTCTAACATCGGCATAGAACGTTTGCCGACTTTGAGCCATTTTCAACCTTTCTCTAATAAGTTAAACCTTATCTATATCATCATGTACCGATTTGTGGCCTATCAAAGCAACTTCGCCCACTTCAAACCAATCTATAGGAGATTTGCACTTCCTACCATAAAGATCCTCAAATGGAGCCATACCAATGCTTAAATGATAGTTATTATTGTATGCAAACTCAATCAAAGGCAAGTAATCATCCCAATTACTCTAGAAGTTAATTACACATGCTCTCAACATATCTTCCAAAGTTTGGACAGTGCGCTCCACTTGCCCTTTTAGAAAGACTTCCAAAACTGAGAAGTGAATTAGGTACCACGATTAGAGATAATTGATAAGGGCACTCTATGCAACCTCACCATTTCACTCAAATACAACTAGCATAGTCCTCCGCCAAATAATAAACCTTGACGAGAATGAAATGAGTCAATTTCCTCATTCGGTCCATGATAACCCAAATTGAATCATATTTCCACCGAGTAAGAGGCAAACCAACAATGAAGTCCATATTCAAATCTTCCTACTTCCAAATAGAAATGCTAATGTCTTATGATAAACCTCCTGGTTTCTGGTGCTCAACTTTCAAATGTTGACAATTTGGACACTTAGACACAAAATCTATATTATTTTCTTCATCCCATTCAACCGATAGATCTCCCACACCTCACAGTACATCTTGGTGGCTCCCGGGTGAAAGAAGTATTGTGAACTATAGGATTCTGATAAGATTTGTTCTCTCATTTCATCTACATTGGGAATACACAAACAACCTTGATATAGAAGCACACCATCTTCCCCTTAGGAGAAAGCCTCTACAGACTTTTTAAGCACCACTTCCTTTAATTCATCCAAAGTCAGATCAAAACCTTGCTTGGCTTTCACATCCATCACAAAAGATGATTCTAATCCATTGTGAACCATAACCCAACCTTTGGTAGAGTCCACTAACTGAACACCCAATCGGGACAATCTATGAACATCTCAAACCAACTCTTTTTTGTCATCCTCTATATGAGCAACACTTCACATCAATAATCAACTAAGAGCATTTGCCACCACATTCGCTTTACCGGGGTGATAGAGAACACTCATGTCGTAATCCTTCAGAAATTTGAACCACCTCTTTTGGTGAAGATTTGGTTCTTTCTAGTTAAACACATATTGCAAGCTCTTGCAGTTAGTAAAGACGTCTACATGAACACCATACAAATAATGCCTCCACATATTTAAGGCAAAAACAACCACCGCTAGTTCAAGGTCATGGGTAAGATAATTCTTCTCATGAATTTTAAGTTGCCTTGAAGCATAGGCAATGACTTTTCCATTTTGCATAAGTACACATCCTAACCAAATTATTGAGGCATCACAATAAACAACAAAACCATTACTCCCTTCTAATGAAGTCAACACCGGAGCGGAAGTAAGTCTATTTTTCAATTCTAGTCCCTTCTAATAAAGTTAACATCGGAGCAGAAGTAAGTCTATCTTTCAATTCTTGAGAACTCCTTTCACATGCTTTGGACCATATAAACTTAACCTTTTGAGTCAATGTCGTTAATGGAGAAGCATGTGAAAGGAATTTTCAATCGAAGAAAACCCTTCAACAAACCTTCTATAGTAACAGTCTAAACCCAATAAACTTCTAATATCTGAAGGGGTAAGAGGTCTAGGCCAACTCTTGACCGCATTCGTCTTCTTAGGATCTACCTCAATACCCATACTTGAAACAATATAACCAAGAAAAGCCACGGACCTTAACCAAAACTCGCATCAGCTAAATTTTGCAAAGAGTTGTTGGTCCTTGAGAATTTGCAACACAATCCTCATATGGTCGATATGCCCATCCTCACTCCTTGAATATATTAGTATATCATCAATGAACACAATCACAACCATTTCAGGTATTGTCTAAACACCATATTCATCATCTTAAATGTCGTCGAAGCATTACTTAAACCAAATAACATTACCAAAAATTCAAAATGACCATAATAGTTTGAAAAGCCATCTTTGGAATGTCATCTTCCTTTATCCTCAGTTGGTGATAACCTGACTGTAGGTCAATCTTAGAGAAGTAACTTGCTCCTTGAAGTTGGTCAAACAAATCATCTATCCTTGGGAGAGGATATTTTTTCTTAACGGTAACCTTGTTTAATTTCTGGTAGTCAATACACATATGGAGTGGACCATCTTTCTTTCGAACAAACAAAACTGGAGCACCCCATGGAGAGATACTCAGTCGAATGAAGCCCTTATCCAAAAAATCTTTTAATTTCTCTTTTAACTCCTTAAGTTTTGTTAGAGCCATACGATAAGGAGGAATAGAGATAAGTTGTGTATGTGGGAGAAGGTCAATACCGAAGTCTATCTCCCTTTTGGGAGGAATACCGAGGAAATCATTTGGAAATATTTTCAGAAACTAATTCACAACGGGGACCGACTCAAGAGTAGGGGTTACGGAATATACATCCCTCACCCTAACTAGATGGGATATGCAACCCTTATGAATTATCTTTCTAGCTTTAAGACAAGAAACAAACCGACCTTTCGGTATAGAATTTCCCATTTTCCACTCTAGCATAGGCACATTTGGAAACTAAAACTTGACTACATGGGTTCTACAATCAATAGAAGCACAGAATGAATGCAACTAATCCATACCAAGGATATCATCAAAATTTAGCATATCAAGCTCTACCAAATTAACATGAGTAAATCTATTGGACAAGGAGACGGGACACTTCCTATAGACCCTCTTAGCCACAACAAAATCACCAACATGACTAGAGATAGAAAAAAGATCTAACAACACATCCGAAAGATTATCAATTCTCATGGCCACATATGGCATCACAAAAGACAAGGTAGCACCGGCGTCAAGAAAGCATAAATATCAATGGGCAAACCCTCTTGCTCATGACATGTCTAAAGCGCATAAACTCTATTTTTCTTCTGACTCCACTAGGACCGGATAAAGGATTAGGTTGATCCCGTCGATGATTATCTCCCTCATTCTTAGAAACTGAGGGAAAATTTCTTATCTTGTGGTCCATCTTACCACAACCAAAGCAAGCATTGGAACCCGTGATACATCTACCCTCATTCTTCTTTCCACACATGGCACAACTAGGAAATTAAGATACACTACCATTTCCTTCTTGAGGCTTAGGGTTAGACACCCTATCATTGTTGAATTTATAAGAAGTGTTGGAGGAACCTTGACTGGAAAACCTTTGTCGAAACTTAGAACAATCATGTCCATCAGTCCTTGAGTATGAGAAATTACCCTCACCAGTTTCAACCCTCTTTGCCTCCCTAGACTTTTCCTTAAGCTTCTCCTTTCAATTTGTTGAGCATGAACCATGAGACGAGAAATATCCATATCATTAACAAGCATAGCGGTACAACATTCCATAACCACCATTTCAGATACACCTGAAACAAACTTACTTATTTTCACCCTAGGATCGACAACCATAGTAGGAGTATATCGAGACAATTGTGTGAATTTCAAAGCATATTCCTTCACACTCATACTTCCTTGATGAAGGTTGATGAATTCAATCACATTTGCCTTCCTCGGCTCTAGGGGAAAGAACCTATCAAGGAAAGCAACCTTAAAGTTCTCCCAATCAAGAGGACCCGCGTCTTCTGCTCGCCCTTCTTTCCATTGGTTGAACCATATTTGAGAAACACCCTTAAGTTGATAAGCGACCAATTTTGCCTTTTCCACTAGCGTCACTCACATGATCATCAACACCTTGTAAACCTCATCAATGATATCTTGAGGGTCTTCCTCGAACTTGAACCACAAAACTCCACAGGATTCATTCTAGTGAAATCCCTCACTCTAGATGCCATCGTACCCACATTCGGGTTCACGGGGGCCACAACTTTCCCATTGACTTGAGACGTCATGGATTGAGCCAACACTTAAAAAAGCAACCCTTATCTCTGCATTAGTCACTTTCTCAGCCAAAGGATCGACCGGAGCTGGAGGAGCTTGAGGATGAGCTTCTCGTTAAGCATTTTCTCCCACATCTCTTCTAGTATATGCTCTTCGAGTAGCCATATCTTGTAGAGCATTGGATAAGGATTAGGAGAGAGACATTATAGAGTTGAACTCTATCGCACAACTTTAGAGTAATTAAAGAATTGGAGTTTACTAAACATCTTATAGTCTCTCATTCATAAATGTGGTGCACTTCACACTTATGAACAAGACGTTACTCGACGTGGCTTATGAGACTTCCTAGGACCTTTCTAAATAGTGCACTGAATACCAATTTTTTCACGACTCAAGGTACCCCCTAGGTGTAACATGGAGTATAGGACCCCGAAAGGCCCTACACAAGCCACTTAGCATGCATAGACAAGACAAAAAAACTTCAAAAAGATATAAAGAGACAACATTTCAAAGTGTAATAGTTTTATCAAAGTAAAGCGGAAGTCTACTAAGTCTCATTTGCCATCTAATATATCAAAAGTGACCGGGACGTAACTGATGAGTCTGAGATTTGGACTTATTTAAGGCTTCATTTATATAGATTCAATGTCCTCAAATGCTTGATTCTTGCCATAAACTGATGTTAAATCCTTGATTGTCAGGTACATAGATTAGGGAACAAAGCAAGAACACTAACAGGCAAAGAGGAAAAACACAAGCTGAAAAAGGGGTGAAAAGAAAGCTTGATGGTCACCAAAAGAACTCGGTGAATTACTGAGTGTATCCTAGACCGACTAAACTTATTGAACACTGAGCCTGAAACAAGAAAAATGTCACGACCCAAGGGTACCCCCCATAGATGTAACATGGCACATAAGACCCCGAAAGGAACCATGTAAGCCACTTAGCCATATCATAACATAAATAAAGAACAATAGAGAGTAAAAACACATTTCGAGTCTTAAGAAATTTTTCATAAAAGCATGTGAAAGTCTAGACTTGTCTCATAAAACCATATACTACAATCGAAGTCTCAAATAGGGTTAGAACCCTTAACAACTGTAACGACTTATTCTCGTCGTTATAGAAATACCAATGGGGGAAATTTGGGACCAAAAAACGTTTTTGAAGTATTTGGATTTTCCCAACCTAGTCCAGATTTGGACAAAATCAAAGTCATTGACGTGTTGGGAAATCTGGTAACAATTGGGTGACTCATTTATGATTTTGATTACATGAGTAGTTATATAAGTCCTTAAGGAAACCGTACGACTTTACAAAATTGAATTCGGGAGAGTAGAACTCCCGAAATCGACCTTAGCGTCAAGGGTATTTTGTGAGCGTCGTTAGTTAGAGGTGTGTTGTGAAATGTGGATTTTTGAATTCCTTAAATGCTCACTGGTTCGTGTAAGCCACTTTAGCGGAGTTTTTGGTCGCTCTGGCGGGGCCGCTACAGCGAGGTGAGGGCCTTGTGGCGGGTTCGACGCGACTTAAAGTTGTAAATAAACCCCTAAACGACCTTACTTTGCACTTTTCAATTTTTAGAGCTAAGGAATGAACCCCAGGCAACTCCTAACAGCTTTCTATCATTCTTGAGGCTATAGGTAAGCTTTTCACTCCCCGAATCCATTTTTCAATTCGTAAAATGTAATAGAATGGACAATTAATGATAGGGGAGGGATTTGATCTAGATTTTATGGTGGAAACAGCCTTATTTTGGATACTTGGGATCATGGGTATGATCTAGGGTTGTTGGAATTGTTAGTAATCCGGGTAATTAGTGATTGTTTATTGATTCCCAAATTATGTTGATTGTTTGTAGACCAAGAACTAGCGGAACGAATCTGGAAAGGGAAGGATCAAGTTTCTTAGGGTTTCAAGCTTGTTTCGTAGCGGGTCATGGTTGTGATTCTACGATTGTGTGATGTATGTATATAAATGTTGCATTATTGATCACACTTGTTGTAAAGAAAATAGATGAATGATGGTTACCATGAAATCATGACTTAATTGTATGATCTTGAGGATATACTTGTGATTGTGATTGTGGTGTGTTGAATGGATCGATTGCCACATTCTGGCATAACTAACTTGGATCAGTTGTCACATTCCGGCATAATTATGGGATCGGTTGCCATGTTCTGGCATAATCATTGGATTGGGTACCATGTTCCGGTATGCTAACTGTTTGGGTTTGGGTTCCATGAGAGTACCAATGACTTGTCATAATTGTGTATCTTGAGAAAATGTGAAGTTCATTGTTCGTATATGTTGATGAGTTTGTATATGTTCGATAGGTGCATGTGATTATATTGTTGTATTGACTAATATATGTTACACTTAGTGGGATAGCCGCATGATCTTACCAATACATTGTGGTTGTGTACTGATATTGCACTTGCTCTTATTTTTGTTGAGTACAGGGGATTTTTCGGCGGCTATTGACAGACCACGCTTAGGAAATCAATGATCGTCGTTTGAATTCAAAGGTGAATCAATTCTTTCGGGCTGCCATGAGTTCTCTTTTCGTGTATGTCCACATTCAGGACTTAGACAATTCTATTAAGTATTAGTGCATTAGTTGGGGTTGTATCCTTTTTTGTTTGGACTTGGTTCATTGTTAGATGTTTTGGTACATTGATTTTAAGGTTCTAGTCATTACTTCCGCAATGTTAGTTTATTATTGTAGACTTTTGTTAGATTTTATGGGAACTCTATTTCTTTCATAGTATTTTTCCTGCTTTCGTATATTTAAATGCCTTAGTTTTAGTTTAGTTGCTTGGTTTGAGTTGTAGTAGTGGTTCTCCCACCGAAGAGTTAGTGTGCGTATTAATCACGACGGTCTGGGTCATGACAAAGTTGGTATCAGAGCCTAGGTTCTTTGATATCGATGTACCAAAACGAGTCTAGTAGAGCCTCGCGGAACAGTACAGGGACGCCTTTACTTTTCTTCGACAGGCTATAGGACTTTAGGAAATCTCTTTGGTTTCTCTTGTCTCCTTTCGTGCAATAACTTGATTCCAATTGGTATCTGGCGATTCAAATTGGTATCTAGCCTCCTTCACTCTTCTGTTCGCGGATGGTTAATACTAGATTCAACGATGTTAGGCCCGTAACTCCGGTCAATGCTCCAGTTAAGGAATCTGCAGTGAGAGGTCGCGGTCAAGGCATGGGTAGAAGAAGAGCTAGGGGTAGAGGCCGTGGAAGAGTAGCGCCTGGTGAAATGGAGCTCCTGTTGAGAATGCTCCTGTGAATGAGAACCCTTTTGCGCATCAAGAAGAGATTGAAGAGGAGAATGTTAATGTTGGGAATGTTGAGGATGACAAGAGGAAAAGGTGTAGGCTGAGACTACCGATGTTCCCCCCATAGACCGAGTGTTAGCTCGACAAATCATGTCATTCTTGAAAGGGTTGGTTGGTCCTGGAGTGCTTTCTTCTGCTCAAACAACTCAAGCTCCTACTAACCCTCATGTTTCTAGCACTGCGCCTAAGGTGGGTGGGATTGGAGGTAATGATGATTTCTTCCATCCTTTGTTGGGTTCTGTTATGACTGGTAATGAGCATGAAATGTTGACTAAGTTTTTGAAGCTAAAGCCTCATGTGTTTCTTGGTTATAAGAATAAGGATGCTTATGAGTTTATCTTATACTGCTATGAGAGGCTTCATAAGTTGGGAATTTTCCATCAGCATGCGGTTGAGTTTGTGTCCTTTCAACTTCAAGGTGAGGCTAAACAGTGGTGGAGAGCTTATATGGAATGTAGATCTTCAACTTTACCTCCACTTACTTGGACCCAATTCCATGTTTTGTTTCTAGAAAAGTATGTGCCTAGGACTTTGAGGGATCACAAAAAGGATGAGTTCATGGCTTTGGAGCAAGGTGGTCTGACTGTGGCTGCTTATGAGGCCAAGTTTCATGCTTTGTCTAGATATGCTACTCAATTAGTGACGACTGAGATAGAGATAATCCGGTTATTTATTAGGGGACTAAATTCTGAGTTGCAAGTATTATTTGTTTATATGACTTCTGCAGGGAGGAGCTTCAATGAGGTAACAGACTATGTTAAGAAAGTTGAGGGGGTGAGGCGAGACGGTTAAGCTTAAGGCATGGGTAAAAAGGGGCAAGAAATCGGGTAACATTCAATGTTCTTATTCCAAGGGGTCCGGAAGGCCAACGCTTGCAGTCAAGCTAATTCAGTATGTTATGCCCGCCTCTGCAGGTAGTTACTCAGAAACTCCATCTCATAATTTTCAGGATAGCTAGGGAGTCGCACCTTCGATGGGTGGCAGACCATATTTTGATCATACTTGTTACAACTGTGGAGAACCTGGGCATATGAGGAGAGATTATCCCCACCCATGTGTGTTTGAGTCCACGCAGCAGTAGACTAGAGCAGTGGTACCCGCAGGAAATGGTAATAATGGTCGAGGGCGTCCACAAGGTGGGAGAGGAAGTAATCAGTGAGGCTGTGGAGGTAGAGGAAATGGTAATGCAGGCAGAGGTAATGTGCAACCAGGCAGGGAAGTGGTTCTTCAAGATGATAGGGCTCACTGTTATGCCTTTTCGGGCAAGAATGAGGCAGAGGCATCTGACCCGGTGATCATAGGTACTATTCTTGTCTGTGACCGGATGACTAATGTGTTATTTGATCCAGGTTCTACTTATTCTTATGTATCTGTGTGATTTGCCTCAGAGTTTGATATGATTTGTGATATAGTTGATGCCCCTATCCATGTTTCTACCCCAATTGGAGAGTCAGTCATAGTTACCCATGTCTATCGTGCTTGTCATATTTTGTAGATGGGTTTTCAGACTTGGGCTAATTTGGTGATTTTGGATATGACTGACTTTAACATAATCTTAGGCATGACTTGGTTGTCCCCTTATTATGTCGTATTTAATTGTAATACTAAGTCCGTAACTCTAGAAATTTTGGGATGGAAAAAATTAGAGTGGGAAGGGGTGTACAAGCCTAAGAGAACTAAGATCATATCCTCCATTCGGGCTAAGAAATTGATAGGGCATGGTTGTTTGGCTTATTTGGCTCATATTAGGGATGTTGAGATTGAGGCTCCATCCATTGGGTCTATTCATGTGGTGTCAGAATTTAGAGAAGTGTTTCCTAGTGACTTACTCGGTATGCCTCCGGATAGAGATATAGATTTTTGCATTCATTTAGAGCCTGGTACTCGTCCCATTTCCATCACTCCAGCTTAAGGCTCAAATCCAAGAGCTTCTTGACAAGGGATTTATTCGTCCTAGTGATTCCCCATGGGGTGCTCCAGTTTTGTTTGTTAAGAAAAACGATGGTAGTATGAGAATGTGTATAGATTACCGGCAATTGAATAGGGTCACTATTCGAAATAAGTATCCCTTACCTCGAATAGATTATATTTTTGACCAATTGAAAGGTGCATCATTTTTCTCTAAGATTGATCTAAGGTCTGGCTATCATCAATTAAATATTAGGCCTGAGAATGTGCCCAAGACAGCGGTTAGAACTCGCTATAGGCACTATGAGTTTTTGGTTTTGTCTTTTGGTTTGACCAATGCTCTCGCAGCTTTTATGAGTTTAATGAATGGGGTGTTCAAGCCATTTCTTGATTCTTTCGTTATAGTCTTTATTGATGATATTTTGGTCTATTCAAAAAGTGAGGAAGAGCATGACGACCATCTTCGCATTGTTTTAGGTGTTCTTGGGAAACAAAAGTTGTATCCTAAATTTACTAAGTGTGAATTTTGGTTGACTTCGGTTGCATATTTGGGACATGTAGTTTCAAAAGAAGGAGTAATGGTAAATCCTCAAAAGATTGAGGCGGTTAAGAATTGGGTTCGGCCTAGCTCTGTGACGGAAGTTAGGAGTTTTGTTTGGCTCGCTAGATATTATCGTCGATTTGTGAAGAAGTTTGATTCTATTGCCACTCACTTGACTAATTTGACCAAAAAGGAATTACCATTTGAATGGACTGAAAAATGTGAGGAGAGCTTCCAAAGGCTCAAGACTCTCTTGACCACCGCACCTATTCTAGCATTACCGATTGAAGGTAAAGATCTTATTATTTATTGTGATGCTTCTCAATCTGGGTTGGGCGCGGTGTTAATGCAGGATAAGAATATTATAGCCTATGCGCTGTGCCAATTGAAGGTGCATGAGAGAAATTATCCAACGCATGAGTTGGAGTTGGCAACGGTAGTATTTTCTCTTAAGATCTGGCGGCATTACCTCTGTGGTGTTAAGTATGAAGTGTTTACTGATCATTGTAGTTAGCAGCATATGTTCACTCAAAAGGATCTGAACTTGAGACAACGAAAATGGATGGAGTTATTTAAAGATTATGATGTAACCATTCAATACCATCTGGGCAAGGCTATATGGTGGCAGACGCTTTGAGTCCAAAAGCGGTGAGTATAGGTAGTTTAGCTTGCTTGAGTGTATCCAAGCGACCTTTGGCTAAGAAAATTCAGACCTGACAGTCTAAGTTCATGTAGTTGGGCATCTCAAAAAGAGGTGGGTTGTTACCTAGTATTGAAGTAATGGCCACATTCATTGAGGAAATCAAGGCCAAACAATTTAAGGATAAGAATTTGGAGGAGCTTAGAAAGAAGACTGTGAATGGTAAGGCACAAGAGGCCACTTTTGCTGAGGATGGTGTGCTCATTTTTAAAGAGAGAATATGTTTTCCTAGAGTAGATGACTTGATTGAGAAATTATTGGTAGAGTCTCATGGAGATGTATTGAGATTTGAAGCGAATTTATTGGTGATCGGGCATGAAGAAGGATATAGCGGAGTTTGTGGTGAAGTGTCCAAATTGTCAACAAGTGAAGTATGAACATCAAAGACCTGCAGGTTTGCTTCAAAGAATGCCAATTCTGGAATGGAAGTGGGAAAGAATAGCCATGGATTTTGTGGTTGGTCTTCCCGGACTTTGGGGAAGTTTGATTCTATTTGGGTAGTGGTTGATAGATTAACCAAGTCAGCCCATTTTATTTCGGTAAGAATAGATTATAATGCTGAACAATTGGCTAAAGTTTATGTGAAAGAGATAGTGAGGTTGCATGGGGTGCCCCTCTCTATCATCTCAGACAGTGGTACCCAATTCACATCCAAGTTTTGGAGGAAATTACATGATGAATTGGGAACCCAACTCACTTTTAGTATAGCCTTCAATCCACAGACAAACGGGCAGCAGAAAGGACTATTCAAGTGTTTGCAGACATGTTGAGGGCATGTGTGCTTGATTTTTGAGGGCATGGGATAAATTCATACCTTTGTGTGAGTTCTCCTATAATAATAGTTATCACTCCAGTATTGATATGGCACCATTTGAGGCATTATATTGGAGGGGATGTAGATCACCCATAGGATGGTTTGAGGCTGGAGATGTGAAACCTTCCGATTTAATGAAGGATGCTCAAGATAAGGTGAGGAGTATTCAAGCTAAACTTTTAGCAGCCCAGAGTAGACAGTAGAAGTATACGGATCATAAGGTAAGAGACATGGCGTTTCAAACATGTCAAATTATTTTTCTTAAGATATCACCCATGAAAGGGGTGATGAGATTTAGTAAGAAAGGTAAACTAAGTCCTAGATACATTGGTCTCTTTGAGGTTCTTGAATGTGTAGGACCGGTAGCGTATAGATTAGCTTTGCCTCCTAACCTATCGGGAGTTCATCCAGTATTCCATGTGTCCATGTTGAAGAGATATCATGGTGACGGGGATTACATCATTAAGTGGGACTCAATTGTGTTAGACAAAGACCTCCAATATGAGGAGGAACCAATTGAAATTCTTGATTGTGATGTGCGTAAGTCGAGGACCAAGGATATTAAGTCCGTGAAAGTTAAATGGAATCATCGTCCAGTTGAGGAAACTACTTGGGAGATCGAGAGGCACATGCGAGACAAGTATCCCCAATTATTCGTCGATTCAGGTACTACTTCATTTTTTTCTTAGCCTATTTTTCCTAAGTTTTGTTACTCGGGGACGAGTGATGGGTAAATTGGTATCTATTGTAACGACCTGTTTTCGTCGTTTTAGAAATGCCAATTGGGGGAAATTTGGGATCGAAAAACTTTTTCGTAGTATTTGGATTTTCCAAACCTAGTCCATATTTGGATAAAATCGGAGTCATTGAAGTGTAGGGAAATATGGTAACAATCGGGTGAGTCATTTATGATTTTGATTACATGAATAGTTAGATAAGTATTTAAGGAACTCGTACGACTTTACGGAATTGAATTCGGGAGAGTAGAACTCTCGGAATTGACCTTAGCGTAAAGGGTATTTTCTGAGCATCGTTGGTTAGAGGTGTGTTGTGAAATGGGAATTTTGGAATTTTTTAAATAGCTCACTGGTTCGTGCAAACCGCTCTGGTGGACCTTTTGTCACTCTGGCGGGGCCGCTACAGCGAGGTGAGGGCCGCTGTGGCGGGTTCGATGTGACTTAAAGTCCTAAATAAACCCCTAAACGACCTTATTTTGCACTTTTCAATTTTAGAGCTAAGGAACAAACCCCAGGCGACTCCTAACAGTTATCCACCATTCTTGAGTCTAAAGGTAAGTTTTTCACTCCCCGAATCCATTTTTTGATTCGTAGAACGTAATTGAATGGACAATTAATGATGGGAGGGGGGCGGATTTGATCTAGATTCTATGGTGGAAACAGCCCTAATTTGGATAGTTGGGATCATGGGTATGATCTAGAGTTGTTAGAATTGTTAGTAATCCGGGTAATTAGTGATTATTTATTGATTCCCGTATTATATTGATTGTTTGTAGACCAAGAACAAGAGGAACGAATCCATAAAGGGAAAGATCAAGTTTCTTAGGGTTTCAAGCATGTTTCGAGGTAGGTGATGGTTGTGATTCTATGATTGTGTGATTAATGTTTGTTTTTGCTTCATTTTGATACATGTATGTATATGAATGTTGCATTATTGATCACACTTGTTGTAAATGAGATAGATGAATGATAGTTACCATGAAATCATGACTTAATTGTATTATCTTGAGGGTATACTTGTGATTGTGATTGTGGTATGTTGAATGGATCGGTTCCCACATTCCGGCATAACTAACTTGGATCGGTTGCCACGTTCCGGCATAATTATGGGATCGATTGTCACATTCCGGCATAATCATTGGATCGGGTACGACATTCCGGTATGCTAACTTTTGGGTTTCGGTTCCATGAGAAGACCAATGACTTGTCATAATTGTGTATCTTGAGAAAATGTGAAGTTGTTCATTGTTCGTATATGTTAATGATTTTGTCTATGTTCGATAGGTGCATGTGATTATATTGTTGTATTGACTAATGTATGTTACACTTAGTGGGATAGCCACGTGATCCTACCAGTACTCTGAGGTTGTGTACTGATACTGCACTTGCTCTTATTTTTGTTTAGTAATGGGCATTTTCCGGCGGCTATTGACAGACCACGCTTAGGAGATCAGTGATCGTCGTTCGAATTCAAGGGTGAGCCAATTCTTCTAGGCTTCCATGAGTTCTTCCTTCGTCTATGTCCACATTCCAGACTTAGACAGCTCTATTAGTTATTAGTGCATTAGTTGGAGTTGTATCCCTTCTTGTTTAGACTTGGTTCATTGTTAGATGTTTTGGTACATTGACTTTCAGGTTCTAGGCATGACTTCTGCAATGTTAGTTTATTATTGTAGACTTTTGTTAGAGTTTATTGGAACTCTATTTCTTTCCTTAGTATTTTTCCTGCTTTCGTATACTTAAATGCCTTAGTATGGGTGCTAATCACGACGGTCTAGGTCGTGACAACAAAATAGTTCTCAAATGAAAGTACAAGAAAGGAAACTAGATTATCATCATCCGTCCTCGAACCATGAGGACTCACCAATAAGCAAGGGAATAGTCAATCCAAGCTTTTGCACAAGAAAGGGATCACCTCAAGGAACGGAACCTACACTTATAGAAAATCTAGAAGAAATATGGTTTAGCACAAAGATGCACTAAATATGATAGTCATGCAAGAAGTCATTGAAAACATGCTAAAAATAACACTTTGGTTGAAAATCGTGCATTTTACCAAGTTTGACCACATCATGAATATATTGGAATTCATAAGTCATAAACCATATTGTCATGCATAAATCTTCATATCTTAATAGCAATATATCATAAGTACCCTCAAAGTCTACTTGAGTGATGCATGAGTAAGATCCCATACTCCTACCCATACTAAGTAAAGCTTCTTGAGTAGCTATGGTCTATACATCATCTTCTTGTCCATATTAACATATTTAGGGATTAAGCCTTAACCGACATAGACCATGTGAACTAACATGGTATCTGGTGTCTACCCCACACCGAAAAGGGATTGTCCTACTTGCCTAAGGTAGAACCATACTCTTAGCTTAGGTGGATCCATTAGCTAAAGACCTATGAGGGAACATATTTTATGGGATAAGGAGATTGCTACTAGAAACTCGCCCTCTACTAACGGAGGAGCTTCTACCTCAAGAGACTTATTCTAGAAATCCGCCCTCTACTAAGGGAGAAGAGTCCATCTCATTCACAATATCCACTTGGTGCTAAGCATAGTTCCCATTTAATTTATATCAAGTCTCAACTTAAATTAATAAAGAATGCCTTGACACTCAAACCAACATAACTCATACTAAAGCTCATAGATTCATTAGGTGGGTCTAGTCTTCCAACCTTAGAATCACTATGTGTGACAAACCTTTCACACCATATCATATTCATACAATGTTGTGTGCAAAAGGATAATAATCAAATCAACACAACAACTAGATCATAAATGTCTTCACTTTACCCTTAAAGTGTTCATAATGCATATATATACACCTCATAAGCATACATACTTTTCATGCCTTGCCCTTGAAGGACCATAAATCACATTCAATCAGCATATCTAGAATCAATATATTAGGCATGAATGAGAACATGCTTCAATTACTATCATTACTATAAACATGATTTCATAATACTTTTTTTTCCACAATTCACCAACACTTTTAGATCTAATTTGGGAAAATAGGAGAATTCCTCATAAATCAACAATAAATCATCAATTCAATCATAATCCATCATAAATCAACCATTAAAAACGTTTTTAGAAAGAACCAACGAGAATGAAGATAAACCCTAAATTTGGGAAATTCACTAGTTTTTAAATTGAATTTGGAGGGACTCCTTGGATGGAAATTATCCAAGGATGAAAGACTACTATACATTAGTAATGATTCTTCAAATAAATTGAGTGAAATAGCCTTGATTTTTCAAGCCCTTGCTCCAATTTTACTCTTCTTCTTCCTTGAGTTCTACAGAGAGAAATTTTGTGTAGGAGATGAACTTTGGGATTTTATTTGGCTGTTTGGAAGATACGAAGTAATTGGGTGTATTTTGACTTAAAATACCTTATATAGTTGTACAAAAACAATACAAAACGACCTCACTTTAATAGGACTTTAAAAGGAAATTCCCAAAACACCCCTCATTTAAGTCACTTGCCCAGGGTCCCATGAGCCGTGGTAATGACCACGAGCCGTGGTCCCATCCGTGGTCTTGAGGCAGTAGCTTGGCACCTTGTGCCTTTAGCCCTCAAACCCAAGGTAATCCCACAAGGGGCTCCACGAGCCATAGAGCTAGCCACGAGTTGTGGTCCCTCTCGTGGACCTTGAGGCAGTGGCTAGGTCACTTGCTCTACATTGTCACATCCCTAACTCTTCTCCACGAGCCTTCCCATGAGCCGTGGTCTTCACCACGATCCGTGAAGTGGCTCCTGAAGGAGAGCCTAATTTGGGCAGATTTTGGGAACTCACTGCCTAGACTACCACGAAACACACCACGATCCATGGTCCCCACCACAAGTCGTCGAGGTGGTCGTGGTCACAAGGGTAGTGTCTAGGGGAGAGTGGATTGTTTTGGTCCTCTCCCTTGGCCTTTGCCCACCTCCTTGGCTGTTACCCTCTCATTTTAGTTCTAGTTTAGTCTACGAATTTCCAGAATATTACAAAAAACTTAGGCGAACAGCGTTTCCTATCAGCAAAGGGAGATTATATCGCCAAACGAACTGGGTGAGACCAAAATGAAATTGAATTAGCGAGCTAAAGAACTGAAGAGGGCATCGAGGAAACGAACGGCGATCCCGATCTAGATCGCCTAAAATCACAGTGTCTGAAGGACGATAAGTGACAAAATAAGGCGATAGACAAGGATGATCGACGAGTCACCGACTGGTTGGCGAAGCCCAACTTTTCTCGTCGATTGACCCCAAAAAGCCATTCCTTGGATCTATATAAATTTATTTTTGGAATAGAGAGAGGGCATTCAGTCAGTTTTGAAAAGAAGAGAGAGAGCAAAAACATTAATGTTGTCGATTTTTATCCATTTGGGTAAGATATTTCAATTGGGTATTGGAAGAGAAGAAATTTTGTTCATCTTAGAACTTCGATTTTCAATACCCAGCTATGGAGCATGTAATAGGTATTGAATTTCTCCCTTTTATGATGATTAGCTAAAATCCCAATATTAGCGGTTTGACAATGTGACTAATTGTGAAGTTTGGCTTAATGGGTGTTAATTATTATCGATTATAGTGCTAATTCATATTGGGTCTGATTTATCGTTGTGGTTCAACTGCTCTATCGAATGTTTATTTTGATATATTTTTGGTGCTTTAGGCTTGCTTGAGAAAGAGGTATAAAGTCAAAGTGATAACTTGGCACTCATGGTGAGTGGGTCATGATGGATTTAGCGAGAGAGAGAGTGAATTCTACTACTCATGCTATGTATTCAGCTCGAGAGAGTGGAGGTAGTGAGATTGTGGACTGGTCCTTATCTTTGAAGCGTTGAGGTTCGAGAAAACTCAATTGACATAGGGTAATTGTTCGGGAGAAAATTGTCTCACCTAAAGTCCACTCTACCCATTAATGGTTGGTACTTTTTTTTAGCAATTTACACCTATTGGCCGAATTTAGTGACTGGTTTGTCAAACCCCAAGTTCCTTCTACCTATTTGGTTATTTTCAGTTATTTATCGTGGTTGTTTGCTGAATTAAGAAGCCCTTCATCTTGACATTGTTGTCAACCTTCAAATTTCATTGATAGCCTCAAAAATATTTAATTCTTTTAGCTACAAAATTGTTGTTGTGACTTCATAGTTGAATTCGAAATACATACCGCTCCCTGTGGGATTCGACCCCAACTAATTTAGTTGGGTCTTATACTGATTTACTATCGTTACACCTAGAATTGGGTGAGGTGTGCTTGAAATATTATATCAAAATGGCGTCGCTGCCGGGGAGTGGTGTTGTTTAGAATTTTCTTATTGAAGTGTGATTTGTGATTTTGTTGGCTGAAGTGGAATCGATTTGATTTTTTCTTGTGTTTGTATTGGTTGTGTTGAGAAAACGAAAATATGAGTGAGACAGAGGGTAATGGTGGTCAAATAAGCCACCAAGGTGATATTTAAGATCTTAATAGTGCGTATAATCCAGTCCTATTGGGTGGAAGTGGTGCAATCAGGCTGTCGTCAACTGAAGAGAGTGTTATATTCCATGTCACCAATACAACCCTTCACCTCCTTCGAATGAAAGGACTCTACGAAGGAATGACTCATGAAGACCCACATGAGCATATGCGAAATTTTATAGATGTTTGTGGCCCGTTCTCCTACAAGAATGTATCACAAGAATTAGTCAATCTCAGATTATTTCCTCTGTCTCTAACGAGTGAAGCGAGCAAATGGTTAGCTGAGTTACCAAAGAATTCTATCACATCATGGGATGAGCGAACTATGGAATTCAATGTGAGGTTCTTTCCCCCATCAAGGATATTGAAACTAAGAGATAGCATTCAAGGGTTCAAGCGATTGGAGGGTAAATCGATCCACGAAACATGGTTGAGGTTTAAGAAGTTACTACTTCAATGCCCAACTCACGGGCTTCCAAACAATGCCATGCTACAATACTTCTATCGAAGTCTCGACTCGGTAAATAAAGGAGTAGCTTATCGATTGATTCAAGGTAAAATAATGTTGCAATCATTTGAGGTAGCTTCGTTTCTTCTTGACGACATGACGAAAATTAACCAAGCTTGGTACACTCAAAAAGATCAAGTTTCCCCTTTTTGCTTTAGAATGACTCAAGAACAACTTGATAAAGAGAAAGAAAGGGACTAGAATATCAAGAAGATGCTATCCCAAATAGAGATGCTACAAACGCAAGTGTTAGAAAATGTGAGCAAACCCAAAGGAACAAGGGGAGTGTTTAGAGTTGAGGAGTGTTCTTCCTCGACCTATTCAAAGCTGGGGGAGAATCAAGGTTGGAACTCTCACAAAGAAGAAGAGCGGAGAAGATACTATCAAGAATGGACTGAGCAAAGTGATCCTTGGAAAAGAGCGGATGATCATGAAGAGGACCACACACAATCAAGTGAGAGCCCAAAGTCAAAGGGGAGTACAAGTAGTCTCCGAGTGGATGATTTGTTGTCTCACATCCTTGATACAGTAGAAGGACTCGGATGACTTACTAAAAGGGATGAAACCCCAACTTCTCGTCATTGAACAATATAGTGAATTCTCATGCTCACGCAATCAAGCTAGTTGAAGGTCAGTTGAACCAACTTTCGGCACAACTGGGACCAAAAGCAATGGGGGATGACAACACCACACGTTTAACAACTTTGGTGGAAGAAGGTGATAGAGATTTGGTTGTGGTTACTCGAAGCGGAAAGGTAGCGGTAGGTGATATGAAAGGAAATGATGAAGCTCAAGCTCATGAAGAAGATAAAGGCATTGAGGAAGAAGAGATACTCATCCAACAAAGCATTACTAAAGAGTCACGAAAAGATGTAGAAAAAAAGCAATAAAATCTCAAAAGTGGAGCAACCTCTCCCCAAAATTCCTCCTCCATTTCCCCAACATCTCAAGAAGAAGAACGAGGATGAAAAGTTTAAGAAGTTCTTATCGGTGTTCAAGATATTATTGATTAATCTCCTTCTAGTGGAGGCATTGTTAGAGATGTCTGGTTATGCCAAGTTTATGAAGTAGTTAGTCACAAAGAAAAGAAGCTTGGACTTAGAAATAATTGAAGTTTCTCATAGTTGTAGTGCAATTATGACTAATGAGATGATCAAAAAGAAAGAGGATTCCGCAGCTTTCACCATCCCTTGCACTATCAGTATGCTCCAATTTGCCAAGGCCCTAGTGATTTAGGAGCAAGCATAAACCTAATGACATATGCAATCTATAAACAACTTGGGTTAGGTGAACCGAAATCCACAACAATGAGAATCTTGATGGCAGAGCGATCAATTAAACACCCGTGGGGATACTACATGACATCATGGTAAAGGTTGACTGATTCATCTTTCCGACTGATTTTGTCATTCTTGATTGCGAGATGATGCTGAAATCCCCATTATTTTGGGTAGACCATTCTTGGCAACCGAGAAAGTGTTGATGGATGTTGAAAGTGGAGAATTGAAGTTCCAAGTGAATAAAGATGAAGTCACATTTAATGTGTGTAGGTCAATGAAGCATCCAAGCGTTATTCATGTGGTCTCTACTATTGATGTAATTGATGAAGCGGTGGCTAGTGTGAGCCATTTGATGTGTATAAGTGAACCACTTGAGGCTGTGATTGCAAACTATGATGAGATCGAAGTCCAAGGTTATGATGAGGTAGTAGCCACCCTTTCGGGTTTGGGAGAATATTCAAAGACTCCATTGAAGCTGGATATTGATTTAAAAAATTGAGAAAGTCCTCCCGCTAATCCATCTACGGAGGAACCACCGAAGCTTGAGTTAAAAGTGTTCCCTTCCCATATTTGATATGCATTCTTGGGAGTGAATAACACCTTACCTGTAATCATTGCAGCTGATTTTCTTGAATGGCAAGTAAAGTTGCTTCTTGAGGTGTTTAGAAGATATATCAAAGCTATAGGATAGACTATCGCTAACATTGTGGGCATTCCTCCCAGCATTTGCACTGACAAGATTCAGCTTGATAGCGAATGTAAATCGAGTGTTGAACATCAAAGGAGATTGAAACCACCGATGCAAGAGGTGGTAAAAAGGGAGATAATAAAGTGGTTGGATACATGTGTGATCTACCCTATTGCGGATAGCAAGTGGGTGAGTCCGGTACAATGTGTACCGAAAAAGGGAGGCATCACGGTAGTCCCAAATGAATAGGGGAAGCTTGTGTCTATGAGACTAGTAACCGGATGGAGAGTATGCATGGATTACCAGAAGTTAAACTCGTGGACCGAAAAAGATCACTTTCACATGCCTTTCATGGATCAAATGCTTGATCGACTTTCAGAAAAAGGATGGTATTGCTTTTTGGATGGGTACTCCGGTTATAATCAAATCTCTATTGCTTCGAAAGACTAAGAGAAAACTACCTTCACATGCCCATATGGAACTTTTTCTTTCAAACGGTTGTCATTCGGGTTGTGTAATGCTCCGTCAATGTTTCAACATTGCAAGCTATCTATTTTCGCTGACATGGTAGAAGATTCAATGGAAGTCTTCAAGGATTACTTCTCAGTTGTGGGTGATACTTTTGAAGCATGTCTGGCACAGTTGGGGCAGGTCCTTCAAAGATGTGTGGAGACAAATTTGGTCCTAAATTGGGAAAAATGCCACTTCATAGTTAGGGAAGGTATAGTTCTTGGTCACAAAGTGTCACAAAAAGGGCTGGAGGTTGATAAAGCAAAGATTGAAGTGATTGAGAAGTTACCACCACCAATCTTGGTCAAGGGTATTTGTAGTTTCTTGGGGCATGTCGGCTTTTACTGGAGGTTCATCAAAGACTTCTCAAATATTGCACACCCCTTATGCAAACATTTTGCAAAAAGTGGTGAAATTCAACTTTGATGATGCATGTATGGTAGCCTTTAAGTGTTTAAAAGAAAAATTGATCTCCACCCCGGTTATCATTAGTCCTGATTGGTCAGCACCCTTCGAAGTGATGTGTGATGCAAGTGGTACAGCATCAGGTGTCATGTAGGGGCAAAAACGCAACAAACTATTTCATTCCATTTACTACACAAGCAAAACTCTAAATGGTGCTCAATGTAACTATGTAGTTACGGAGCAAGAATTACTCGCGGTGGTATATGCATTTGAGAAATTTTGGGCATACTTGCTAGGCACTAAAGTGGTTGTTCACACTGATCATGCTGCTCTGCGTTATTTGATAGCAAAGAAGTATGTCAAGCCAAGATTGATAAGGTGGGTGTTATTGTTGCAAGAATTTGACTTTGAAGTCAAAGATAGAAGAGGTTGTGAAAATCAAGTGACTAACCACCTATCAAGATTAGAAGGCAAGGAGAATGACGAGCTACAGATAGACATAAATGATGCATTTCCCGATGAATAGGTATTCACGGTAACTTTATAACAAACTCCTTGGTATGCTGATTTTGCTAACTATGCAGTATGTGGGTTGATACCGGAAGAACTGAACTTCTATCAACGAAAGAGGTTTCTGTTCGATGTCAAGAAATACTTTTGGGATGAAACATACTAATTCATAGAGTGTGCAGACCATATCATTCGGTGATATGTGCCTGAAGAAGAATTTAATGAAATTCTCCATTTTTGTCATTCTTCACCGGTTGATGGTCATCATGGTGGAGTGCGTACAGCTTCTAAAATCCTTCAAAGTGGTTACTACTAGCCATCCCTTTACAAAGATGCTCATTAATTTGTTAAGAAATGTACGCAATGTCAAAGACAAGGTGGAGTGTCCACAAGACATGAGCTTCCTCTAAAACCTATTTTGGAAGTTAAGTTATTTGATGCTTGGGGAATAGATTTCATGCGTCCATTTATCAGTTCGTTTGGTAATAAGTACATTTTGGTGGCAGTAGATTATGTTTCTAAATGGGTAGAAGTTGTGGCATTACCAAACAATGAAGGGAGAAGTATTGTTCAGTTCCAAAAACGCTACATCTTTACTAGGTTTGGCACTCATCGGGCTACTATTAGTGATAGAGGATCCCACTTTTGCAATAGGCTTTTTGCATCCACATTAAGCAAATATGGGGTGAGACATAAATTAGCAACACCATATCATCTTCAAATGAGTGGCCAAGTGGAAGTTTCGAATCAGGAGATCAAGAGTATCTTGGTTAAGACCGTAAATGCAAATAGGACAGATTTGACTCGAAATTTAGATGAAGCACTGTGGGCATATCGCGCCGCCTACAAGACACCAATTGGTATGTCTTCATATCAACTAGTCTTTGGGAAATCTTTCCATTTACCGGTTGAATTGGAACACAAAGCATTATGGGGATTAAAGGCTCTGAATCTAGACTGGGCAAGGACTTCAAAAGGAAGAGCAGATCAGCTCAACGAATTGGATGAATTCATATTTAGGGCCTATGAAAGTTTAGCACTCTACAAGGAAAATATGAAGAAATGGCACGATTCTAGAAGCCTTAGGAGGGAATTCCGAGTTGGAGATTGGGTGTTGCTGTATAATTCTCAACTAAGACTCTTTCCGGGAAAGCTCAAATTCAAATGGTCAGGCCCATTTAGAGTAACACGGGTGTTCAGTAATGGAGCCATTGAAGTCGAAGGTAGAGAAGGTCATGCCTTCAAAGTTAATGGCAACGCTTGAAATTATATTTTGGAGAATGCCATGAAATTTATGTGATTGAAGTGGTGTATCTGGAGGATGCTTGATAGCATTTCCACTTCGTTCCACGATGTTAAATAAGGTGTTTTTTGGGAGGCAACCCACGTGTTAGTGTTTTGAATAATGTGTGCTGAATGTGCAGGTGTGGGAGACTTTGCAAAGTTAAGACTCCATCGGCGAGTCACCGAGTCAATTCGGTGATTCTGAAGTTGATCACCTTATTGGTGTCAACAATAGGCTGAGACACTGGAACATTAGGCGGGATACTTGCACCACTCGGCAACTCGCCGAAGTGATTGGGCTAC
The DNA here is from genome assembly GCA_029582485.1 of Solanum tarapatanum. Lineage (NCBI taxonomy): Eukaryota > Viridiplantae > Streptophyta > Magnoliopsida > Solanales > Solanaceae > Solanum > Solanum tarapatanum. The sequence goes on from JAJOOB010012850.1 coordinate 26,667, forward strand.
CCGACTTTCACTGCATTTTTGCATTAGCCCTGGTAGCCCAGAATCTTGGATCATTTGGCAAGGCTTCAATTCCATTAGGCGATGCGCCAATGTATTCGGCAAACTCCCTATTGTTCGCCTTTTTTCCCCCACATGGACTGGTTGCACATGGGAAATTTCGGCGAGCTCCAGATCATTTGGCGTATCACCAAACAGTTCGGCGACTCCAACTAGTTTTGACCATATAGCCGCCTAGTGAAGATTCCTTGTCTCCCTACTCTGCTTGTTTAAGTGCAATAGTTTAGTTTTATTTTTGTTGATGTTTGATCTATACTCACATTGAGGACAATGTGAATGCTTTTGGTGGGGGTGGTAGGAGTTTGTGAGAAATTGTAATTGTAGTTGTTCTTGTGCTAATTTGAGTATCGGTTATCATCAATACCGATGACTTAAATTGTGCTCTTAATTGAACAAAATGAATGTGCGGCTACGATGAGGCCAATTGAAGTTGCATATACAAGGTGTGAACTTTTTGCATCTCATTGAGACTAGATAGTTGTCAAATGAAGTCTCTTGTGATGAACACTGCACACCAGCTCGAATGAGTCTCGTTTGACATTGGTGCCAATGCCTTGTGTGATGAGCTTACCTTGAACATTGTGTGTGATAACATCTAGAATCTGCCCCATTGGTCCGATTGAGTAAGTGATGCAAGCACTTGAAATGATCTTAGGCAACAATTTTAAATAGTGAAACAATTTGATGATATACCTCTTTTGTGGCCAAACTTGTGAGATGTGTGAACCTTGTTTGAACCCCTTTTGAGCCTTACCCTTTTCTTAAAAGAAACTTGAACAATTGTGATCCCTCTTTATCCATTCATCCATATCTATCATGAAGTGTGGTTTGTTTGAATAGCCAACTTAGGCCAAAAGCCTAAGTTGGGGTATGGTGAAAAGAGAAAGTAATTCAAGAAGTGTGACAAACTCCCCTTTGAACAATGGTTTTGAAAAAAATGGAACCCCTCCATACTGTGCGGCTATGATGCCGATGACTTATATTGGGCTCTTAATTTAACAAAATGAATGTGCATCTACGATGAGGCTAATTGAAGTTGAATATACAATGTGTGGACTTTTTGCTTCTCATTTTGACTAGCTAGTTGTCAAATGAAGTCTCTTGTAATGAACATTGCACACCAGCTTAAATGAGTCTCCTTTGATATTGGTGCCAATACCTTGTGTGATGAGCTTACCTTTAACATTGTGTGTGATGACACCTAGAATTTGTCCCGTTGGTCTGGTTGACTAAGTGATGCAAGCACTTGAAATGATCTTAGGCACCAATTTTAAAGAGTGAAACAATTTGATGATATACCTCTTTCGTGGCCAACCTTGTGAGATGTGTGAACCTTGTTTGAACTCCTTTTGAGCCTTACCCTTTTCTTGGAAGAAACTTGAACAATTGTGATCCCTCTTTATCCATTCACCCATAACTCTCATGAAGTGTGGTTTGTTTGAATAGCCAACTTAGGCCAAAAGCCTAAGTTAGAGATGTGGTGAAAAGAGAAAGTAATTCAAAAAGTGCTACAAATTCCCCTTAGGACAATGGTTTTGAAAAAGATGGCACCGCTCCATATAAAAAATAAAAAATAAAAAAAAAAAGAAAGAAAAAGAAAAAGAATGAAAAAGTTGCAAAATAGGTGATGAAGATTGCAAAAGAAATGTGGTATCTGCTAATCCATGTGAAAGTGAATAATGGGGTGAATTATGAGCATGATCAAAATGTCAAAGAAAAGGAAGAAAGTGGTGTTTGGACCACACTTCATGAGGGTAGTAGCCACTGAACCTAAATGACCATACCTTTACACTCAGTCCCGTTACAAGCCTTGAAAAGACCTTTGTGATCTTAAGTGAGATGAAACAAGGGTTGATTGGGAAAAAAGGGCAAACATATGGGTGAAGTCATGCATGTGTTCATCTTTGTGAGTGTGAGAGTCATATGTTATTCCTGAACTATAAGTTGTGAGAAATTGTGTGTGAACATAGAATCATCTTTGTTGTGAGGGCATTTAAGTACCTTTGTTGAGCATGAACTTGCATTTGAAGCAAATATTTTGAGCTTAGCTTTGATAATGGTGAGTCACAATTTGAATCTTTGAGTGCACAATTTATCATTGCACGAGTAGTTGAGTCGTGTTGTGTGCATTCATGTTGAGTCTTTTGTAGCACTGTTTGAGACATCGTTATTGAAAGTTGAACTTGAGTTTTACTTGAGGACAAGCAAAAGTTTAAGTTGGGGGTGTTGATGAGTCTGAGATTCGGACTCATTTAAGGCTTCATTAATATATATTCAATGTCCTCAAATGCTTGATTTTTGCCATAAACTAATTTTAAATCCTTCGTTGTCAGGTAAATAGATTGAGGAACAAAGCAAGAACACTAACAGACAAAAAGGAACAACACAAGCAAAAAAGGGGTGAAAAGAACGCTTGATGGTCCCCAAAAGAACTCGGCAAATCATCGAGTGTCTCCTAGACGGCCTAAACTTACAGAACACTGAGCCTGAAACAAGAAAAACTAAGGCAAACAGCATTTCCTATCAGTGAATCGCCGATTGCATCGGCGAAGAGAGATTATGTCACCGAACAAACTAAGTGAGACCAAAATGAAATTGAATTGGCGAGCTAAAGGACTAAAGGGAGCATCGAGGAAACGATCGGCGATCCCGATCTGGATTGCCTAAAATTACAATGTCTGAAGGACGATATTGTGACGAAACAAGCCGATAGAAAAGGACGATCGGCGAGTCGCCGGCTGGTCAGCGAAGCCCGACTTTCCTAGCCGATTAACCCCAAAAAGCCATTCCTCAGATCTATATAAATTGATTTTTGAAAGAGAGAGAAGGCATTCAGTCAGTTTTGAAAATAAGAGAGAGAGTAAAAACATTAATGTTGTCGATTTTTATCCATTTGGACAAGATATTTCAATTGGGTATTAGAAGAAAAGAAATTTTGTTCATCTTAGAACTTCGATTTTCAATACCCAGCTATGGAGCATTAATAGGTATTGAATTTCTCCCTTTTATGATGATTAGCTAAAATCCCAATATTGGGGGTTTGACAATGTGACTAATTGTGAAGTTTGGCTTAATGGGTGTTAATTATTATCGATTATAGTGCTAATTCATATTGGGTCTGATTTATCGTTGTGGTTTAACTGCTCTATCGAATGTTTATTTTGATATATTTTTGGTGCTTTAGGCTTGCTTGAGAAAGAGGTGTAAAGTCAAAGTGATAAGTTGGCACTCATGGTGAGTGGGTCATGATGGATTTAGCTCGAGAGAGAGTGAATTCCACGACTCATGCTATCTATTCAGCTCGAGAGAGTGGAGGTAGTAAGATTATGGATTGGTCTTAATGTTTGAAGCGTTGAGGTTCGAGAGAACTCAATTGGCATGGGGTAATTGTTCGAGAGAAAATTGTCTCACTTAAAGTCCACTCTACCCATTATTGGTTGGTACTCTTTGTTAGCAATTTACACCCATTGGCCGAATTTAGTGATTGGTTTGTCAACCCCCAAGTTCCTTCTACCTATTTGGTTATTTTCAGTTATCTGTCGAGGTTGTTTGCTGAATTAAAAAACCCTTCATCTTGACATTGTTGTCAACCTTCAAATTTCATTGATAGTCTCCGAAAATCTTTAATCCGTTTATCTACAAAAAATTTGTTGTGACTTCATAGTTGAATTCGAAATACGTACCGCTCCCTATGGGATTTGACCCCAACTCATTTAGTTGAGTTTTATACTGATTTACGATCGTTGACACCTAGAATTGGATGAGGTGTGCTTGAAACGTTAAATTAGTAACCCTGGTGTCACGTACAAAGTCTAAAAGTAAGAATGGGTGAAAGTTGTAAAAGTTTGATCCTCAAAGTATGAGGACTCACCACAACTTGGAGTCTCTCCAACAACCTCTAGCCACGAATCTGTGAACCCTAAATGTCAGACCCTACATTAGGGGAAATGTAGGCAACAATATGTGTTAGTACAAACATGTACCAAGTATGATAGTCATGCATAGAAACATATAAAACATGCCAAAAAGGGACATTTTATAATATGCAAAGATAATACATGACATGAGGTTCAAAACATAGTTCATGAATAAGGTCGATGCAAGTAAAGTCATCCTTATGTTCCATATTAGATACTTCTTTAAATAACAATAAATCATCATAACTTGTGGGAAGTAGCCTTAACCGACATGTAAGACCATGTGAGCTAACAACATGGAATTCAGTGTCTCCCACACCAAAAAGGATTGTCCTATTTGCCAAGGTAATACCATGAACTTCTAGCTTATGTGTATCCACTAGCTATTGTCTATCTAGACATCCTATGTTGGTACATAGTTTATGGGACATGGGTAATCGCCACTTGTCCACTCGGTACTAAGCATAAATTCACAAAATGTTTATTAGACTCATCTTAACTTAACTTTCATAAGACATGGGTACTCACCTCTTGTCTTATCATCTTAGGAAATGGGTAATCACCTCTTGCCTAGTATTTGTAGGGCATGGGTAATCATCACCTGACTCAATATTAGATTAGCTCCATATCATTGGTTCATTTTAGTTGAGTAAGCCTTTCAACCTTAAGAACCCTTATTATGTGAGAAAACCTTTCATAATCATGCTTTCATGTGTATATGAGAAATCCTTTCAACAACACAACAACAACAACAATCATTGATATTTTACTCTCAAAGCATCCTTAAATCATTTATATCAATTTCATGAGAACATGCATGATTTCATAAAATCATCTTTCATAGATCCACAACTCGCATTATATCATCATAAATTAGAAAACATGGGGCATGCATGGGTTCATGGGGATTCATCATAAAATCAAGGAACTATATCAATTCATGCTTGAAATATCGTGAAACAATCAATTAAATCAATAATTAAGAGACCCCATAACATGGAAGAAAAACCCTAACTCAATTGTGAATTTCTAACTTTACAAATTAAAGAATTTGGGGACTCCATGGAAGAAAGGGATCCATGGATGAAAACAATCATACCTCAATGCTAATTGCTTGAATTCAATGGAGATTTAGGAGGCTTGATCTTGAAACCCTAGTTTTCTTCTTTAACTTCTAGAGAGAGAAATATTTGAGAGGAACACTTGTTCTTCTTTTAATAATTTGAGAGAATGACTTGAATGGGTCCTATTTTGGGGTTAAAAACACTTAAATAGGGTCTTGGGTTAAGGTTAAAATGACATATAATCAAATTAAAATAATTTGGAAAAGACTCAAAAGACCCTGACTTAAAACTGACGCAACCACTGGATGGAGGCCTTCACGAGCCGTCGTGGCAGTCGTGGTCCTTGAATAGTAGCTTGGAAAAAAGGGCCCCTGCTGGTGAGACACTTGACGATGACCACCATGGCATGTCATCCTCTCCACGGGCCGTCAAGGCCTCCGTGGGAGAGATGCTAGCCATGGCAGCCACTGCCAAGCCTCTACGAGCTCCAGGACGAGCCGTCTTCCTCCCCACGGGCCATCAAGGCCTCCATGGGAGGGCCTCTTGCGAGGCAGGTCTAGGGGGAGCTTACCCCGATCCCTCCAATAGATTGTGGTCCCCTTTAAGGTCCGTCAAGGGATCTGTGGAAGGTTCCATGGTCCAGTTTTGGCTTGTGAGTTCCTCACTGGCCCTTTTCTTGGCCTTCTCAAAATCCAAGGTATTACATTAATAAGAGTCAGACTTATGGTTTCGAGAGGTGTGTGATTGATTCCATACAAGTAAAGTGATTATGCAACAACAAGGCCATGATGGATATAAATTATATTCACTTGTTTTATGATGTCAAGTGTTTTGAGTTACCTTGTTGCATTACGAAAAATGTATGGAATTAATTTGTTGCTTTTTGAAAAGCATGTGGTTATTTATTCTGATGAGTTAAACTGACGAAGAGTATTGTTCAGTGTTTCATGATTTTATGTGCTAGCTAAGGTCTAATGAGTTTACCAGAATAGTATCTGCTTAAATCTTGAAATTCAAATCCCCTTATAAATGTCAAGTGTTGGTCCTCCCACTAGGGAGTTGGTTTGAGTGCAAGTCACGATTGTTTGGATTGTGAAAAAAAGTAAAAATTTCTTGATAAGAAGTACTAGTGAAAATAGTTTATGAAGAGAGGGATGAAAATTATTGATGAAGGAAAGAAAATAAAGTGATGAAATTAATGGGTAATGAAGTCTAAAGAAAAAAAATTCAAGTGCTTAGAAAAGTGTAAGTCACTATTATATAATTCTTCTACCCGTTCCTTAGCAAACATTAAAACCTGATAAAGTCTTGGTTGATTCTATCAGGAGAAATGATTATTTTGAGGAGATATACATAGTTGGAAAGGTTATAGTTCTTTGTGAATACATGTGAATTTGTTTGTGAGTGTAAAAGTTTTTCTTTGATGATAAGTCTGAATTTATATTTGATTCGTAAATTGAGTTTATGAATTACTTCTTCTTGTAAAGGCACTTGTTTAATAGTAGATAGGTGAGGTTATTAGAACTATTTGAAAGAGTAGGTAAGACTGCATAAGTTGATGATCTTATGTTTATGAGTTAGGAAGTCAAATGTTCGATGTTTGTTGTATATATTTCATGATCATTAGGAAGTTTACTTTGTTATAAATTGTGCATGGCCTAAATTATTTGTATCAGCCAAAGTGGTGGTATTCATATCTTAGTATGAGCTATAATGAGTCGTTCTAGGATGAATAAAGATTTAATCATATTTTATCTTATTTTAAGGATAATTATTGTTTAATAACCTAAAATAGTAGTCATTTGATTAAATTTTATTTGCAAATTATAAGTTCATTAAACATACTCTTTGTGAGATTTGAATCCACCCTAATTGCATTTTGATAAAGATCGCTTTATTCTAATTTGAGGGTGTAATTTGAGCGACATCAATACACAACGACTTAAATATTGCACTACCCTGAAAAAAGAGTCCATCTAACATGTTTTCATACATAATAAAGGAGTCCGGAGCTAAAGGGTAAAAAATAATTGATCAAAATTTCCAAAAGAGCAACACAAATCGAGGATCAAATCAAAAGGGCAACATTTTGATAGAAGGATGGATGTCGTTAAATTGTAGGTTGGAAGGCGTATGCTAAGATGATCCTGGTAAGGCGCACGCTGACATGAGCCTTGTAAGGCGCACACTAACATGATCCATGTAAGGTCCTCTTGGGATCCACAAGCTCCTCTCTAAACATCAAATCCGCCTCCTTGGCAGTACTTACAATAGACTTGAAGGAAACCCATCATACTTAGTAACAATCAAATTACCTTTTCTCAAGTCCTCAAACCTCAGTCGACTCTCCTCTCTCACGCTCCAAGGGATGAAGCGATCCTGAAAAGCATGGGAGAACATATCACACTTAGCCAGAGGAGATCCAATTGGTCTAGACCTTATCAAAGTCCTCCACCACTCTCTAGCGATTCCACGAAACTGAAGTGCAACAAAATGAACACCACATGCATCCATCATACCTACTTCCTCAAGCATCTCATGGAAAAAATTCAAGAATTCATGAGCATCCTTGTTATTACCACCCTGAAACTGGGTGGTTTCATCATAACACTATTGATCAGTTGTCATCAGAATAACCTCAGGAGCAATTTGTGCACCAACAACCGGAGTAGCAACCACAAGAAGATGACCCAACTGATCATGAATACCCAGAGTCTGCTGTAGACCTGGGGTTTGTGCCCCTACCCTCATCTGAGAACCATGTAGTGTAGCTGCCGCACCACACTGAGATAAGTCCTCTACACCTGAGAAGTTGTAAATTTCCACTCATTTGAAGCCTTTTTAATTCAACAATTAGTGTCCTTCATGCATATTTATGTCCTTATCTAATGATATTTGATGATTTGTAGCTATGAGGCAAATAGACAAGGCAAGGATGAAATCAAACAAAAAGAGGTCAAAATGCTGAGATAGAGTGAAAACACCAACCTAAATATCACCAAATATGATGAGAGAATCGCCAAATATTCCTTAACTCTAACAAAATTGACACTGATCAAAGATAAAATATCAGGGTGAGTTGGTGAAAAAATAAGATATCAGTTATCCGCCGACTGTGAAAGGGCGAGCCCAATTCCAACACCGAAAGTGACAGACTATTGAGTTAAAATGGGAGCTAAACTAGAAAAACAAGGTGGTAATCAGTGATTCACTGAATGTGAAAGACTAACTCAATTAACTTCACCGACGGATGTTCAAACACCTCAAGCCTGAAGACAAGAAAAAGAGAGCTGAAAAATGAAATGGAAATTTATCGATCGTGTTAGGCGAGCTCGACTAATGTCGCCAATCAGGTCACACTTGGAATTTCGGACTGATTTTTTGAGGAAATTATAAATAGCCAAAAGGAGAGAGAAAATGCATCTTTTAACTATTTTAACTTTTTCATATTGAGAAGTCGACTTTTTAGTTTTTCTCTTAGTTTTTGGGGTTTTGAACAATCTTTTAATTCTAATTTAAGGGTTCAATTTGAGGTGGGTGTTGAATATTATTGATGATTATCAACTCCTTAATGGCTGAAAACATCATTGCTATAATTTCTTTTCCTTTTATGATGCTTGGCTAAAACCCCATTTCTAGGGGTGTGATAGGGAGGTGGGTGTTGATTTTATTTAGTGGATCTAGTGTGTTACTCTATTTTCCTGTTGTTCATACATGAATTTGAGCTATCTAGCATGGGGTAAATTTATGGGTTAAGGTTGAAAACTCAATTATAGCTTAGATCTTCGATTGGTGCCTGAAAGACATTAATTGAAGTGGGTAAGAGTTTAATACTTGCAAATTGGGTTTGATTGATGTAGTTTGCTCAAAAGAGAAATTGTTGTTCAATTCTAATTGTCAAATCTGCTTAAAAGAGAGATTTTAGTAAGGTATTGGGTCTATTTGTAGGTTATATAGATGAGACCATTAGGAGAATCTATGATATAATGCATTGAGATCGAAAGAAGATTTGAGACATTGATGATTACCATTCTATCCATGTTTTTCTAGAATTATTAAGAAAGCACTTGTACCCCTATTTGATGTTGAGACCAACTCCTACACCCCTAGATTGCCTTTACTTGTTTGAATCCCCATATTTTGCTGAATTGTGGTAATAGATTCCTAAACCCTTTTAGTAACTTTAGTGGAATCATTCACTCATTTTTCCTTATCTCTATAATGAATTGGTTTGAAATCTTAATTTCCTAATTGAATTCTTCGCATTATAACTCTTCTTGTATGATTCGACCCCGACTCTTTTGTTGGGTAATTTTATTGCTAACGACCACTTACACTTTTAATTATTTTTAGAGTAATTTGAGTGTTATCAACACCAAGCATCCTCAACAAAGTATCCTAAAACAAAAGAGCTCAAAACCCGGGAGGAACTTGGTCCTCAGCAACCTCAACATATGGCATAGGAGAAACCTCTCTAGCGCTACCTCTAGTTGGTGTTGCTCCACAAGCACGACCTCTGAGCGGTGTTACTCCACGAGCACAACATCTAGCTCAGGCCCTACCTCTACCCCTATATTATGTCTCAGCAACTGCCACGGGGATTGCCTCCTTTCTACCAATAGAAACAGAAGCTCCGATCCTCAGCATCTATCAATATAACATGCAACAACTCAATACTAGCGAAGGTAATCATGCACGATGAGAAAGAATGAATAAAAGGAAGCTTAATAACAATCTGCATAGCCTCTCGAACGTAAGTAAATTTGGTTATGCATTTATATATCTTCATAGTGTGGAAACAACATAAATTTAAAGTTACGATTTCTCTACAAGGTTTGAAAGTGAGTTTGAATAAAAATTTGAATAGCTTCCATTTTTAGATTGATTGACTGACCATTTTTCAAATGATAGAAGAAAGACAATTCAACTACGAGGTCAACTACATTATTGAGAATATTCAAAAAATGGTGAATATGCTAATGTTAAATCTATTCACTGCCTAAGGAAGGCTAAAATGATTGTTGATTACTTGACAAAATTAACAAACAATAATCACAGTAGGCAAGTAATTGACTCTTTTCAGCATTTTTCTAATGGAGCTATGGTCCCTTATCATTTGGAAAAAAAGTAGTTGTCATTCATTAGACTCAAACATCATAAAGAATATATTTATGTTTGATAATTAAGTTTTTCTTAGTTGTGTTGGAGATAGCTTGTTGATATTAATCTCTTAATTCTTCTTTTATGAAGGATAGATTATTTCATCCTTATGTTGTACTATGAGATAAGGCCGAACCCCCGTCTTATACCTATTCTCATGATGTATAACATCCATACTAACTAGAGATTATTTGATATAGAGGAAAATCTTATTAAGTTTAAAGAAAGCTCTATAAAATAATAAATTTCCTCGTTCAAATATTATCACAAAATTTTTAAAAAGGGAGAGAATTTTTTCAGAAATATTATAAGCACATGGATCTTCTTATTAATATATCAACAAAATGAAAAAATTATAACAAACGAACATGCTCAAGTGAGCATGAAAACCTATTTGATGTTTGATCTGATAACACAAGACCCAAACTAATAAACATCTCCATTCTAAGTGAAAGATTTCCTAAATCATTGTCAAGCTTCAACAAATAGAAAATATGTTCAATCGAGTGTTCCATCGTCTCCTCTTGCGGGTCATCAACCAACTTAGGCATGAAAATGAGAAGAACTTGTATTGATTTCACAGAAGTAACACTTATTAATGTTTTGCTCTCTTCGTGTAGATATTTTTCAGTGGATATGAGTTCCTCATAAACTGGAAAGAGGTGAAAAATCACATACCGTTACATTGCAGCTTTATGTGATACTTGTTGAAGATGAAACAAGTGATGATTGGAACATGTCAAAGGAAAAGTTTCAAGGAAGCTGTTTGACGTGTTCACTGTTGGAGAGTTAGAGGCACACTAGGACTAGACCACTAAATCCTAACTTATGTACGACTAAGTTGATATATCGTGAATGTGGCTAAAATCGACTAGGATAAGGTATTTTAGGCATAATAGTAATACTACTCATGTAAATAATATATTTGTATTGTAGTAGAACTCCTAGTGTAGTTGTATACGACTCTTCTCCTACGTAGGGAGCATGTACTCAACAGTTTTAATCATTAATACATTCCTTAATTTTTCTAATCCTAGACATGAGATTTCTACATGGTATTAGAGCATTAAAGTTTTTCGGATCTTCAACGTATTAGATCCAAAAATCAGAATAACCACAATATTGAATTGCAATGGCCTCTTCTACAAACACTCTATCAACCTCCTCACTTCACCATCTTATTGTGACATGTTCCATTACACTCAATCTAACAAAATATCTTATATGGAGGACACAAATATCTCAGTTGATTTAAGTGATGAGATTAACCTACCTCATCATAGAGAATGAACCAACTAAAGGTACCCGTTCCACTGGACAGACTACTATGACTGTTGTAATAGTTGAGAAGGATGTAGAAGACAGTAGAAGTATTGATGACTAGGAGGAGAAGGATGTGTTGCTAAGGATTCGGATCGCTGGAACCTTGACAAAATAAAGCATGTACTTGATTGTAGGTTGCTCAACTGCCAAAGAGATGTGAGAATTCTTGGAAGAAGTGTATCTTCAAGCAACGAAAGATAAGAAGTTCTAGCTCAAACAAAAACTACAAAGTGTTAGTCTAGGAAACAAATATATTAACTAATATATTAAGGTATTCAAAGCCATATGTGATGGTCTTGCATCCATTCACAAGCATGTGAATGATGATAGCAAAGTAATTAATTTTGCTAGAGGTCTAGGTCTCAAGTACAAGACCATTGGAACTGTCATGCCAGGTAAGGCACCATATCCCTCTCTAAATCAATTTATTAATTCTCTCAGGGGTTTTGATATGAGGAAGGATGAAGAAGAAGTGTCACAACAAAACCATAACATGACATTCTCTTCCCAAAGGGGTAGGTGAAGAGGAAACAACTTTCAAAGAATAGGAAACAATAACTTTAGATCCAGAGGAAGAGGCTTCAAGCCTGCTAGACAACAAACAAGTTCTTATAACAGTAAATATGGACCAGGTTCTCAGAAAAGTCCTTCAAGTGGAAGTCAGGAGAGGAAAATTATTGATGAGTGTCAAATTTATGGTAGGAATAACAATACTATTCAGAAGTGTTTCTACAAGTGGGACTACTCTTACCAAGCTGCAGATGAACTACCACAAGCATTGACTACTACTAATCTACAAAACACTAATGATGATACCTTGTATGTGGACTCAGGAGCAAGTAGTCATATGACACATAACTCAGGTATTCTAACTAATCTTAAACTGTATAATGGACCAGACAAAATAATTATTGGGAATTGACCAAAGTTAGACATAACACATGTTGGGAACTTATTAGGATCAAGCCTAAAGTTAAAAGAAGTTGTTGTAGTTCCTAAGATTAATAAAAATCTACTCTCAATTAGTAAACTTGCAAAGGATAATTGTTGCACTCTTGAATTTGATGAAACTAACTTTGTTGTAAAGGACAAGAAGACAAGGACACTACTGGCCAAGGGATCTAAAAGGAATGGACTCTATACTTTGGAATATAACAATCTATATGCTTTAACTACTGCACTGAATTGGAACACATTAGAGAACATATGACATACTAGATTAGGACACCCTAGTTTGAAATCTTTAAAAAAAATTGAGTAGTAATAGTCGCATCAATGTTAGTAGTTGGAATAAAATGCATATTGTTTGTTCTAGTTGCCAGTTGGGAAAAAGTTGTAAACTTCCATTTGGTTTGAGAAATAAAATTGAGAAGAAACCTTCATTGAAAATGTATTGTGACTTATGGGATCTGCTCCTGTTTAATCTTCTCAACATATGAAATATTATGTCATTTTTGTAGAAGATCACACAAGATATACATGAATTTATCCACTAAAAAAGAAATCTAAATTTTTTGAGGTTTTTGTAAAGATCCAAAAAAATGGTGGAAAAACAATTCTCTAAATAAATAAGATATTTTAGTATGATGGTGGATGTGATTTTATCAAAACAGACTTCATCAAGCATTTGGAATATTGTGGCATTGTGAGACATATTACCTGTCCTAACACACCTGAACAAATTGGAGTTTCAGAAAGAAAACATATGCATATTGTGAAGACTGCTTAACTCTACTACTTCATGGCAACCTACCTTTGTTTCTATGGGTTGAGGCTTTTCTCAGTACAGTGTTCCTCACTAATAGACTGCCCTCCTCAATCCTACGGATGGTGACTCCATTTGTTAATTTCTATGGAGGGCATCCTGACTACAATAGCCTAAAGGTATTTTGGTGTAGACGCTTTCCATATATCAAGAATAGCAACAAGTTCAGTCCAAAGACTTACCATTGTGTGTTCATAGGGTACAACAACTTACACAAAGGATATAGATGTTATCATCCCTCTATAAGAAGGGTGTACATATCCATATATGTTGTGTTTGATGAAAACACATTACCATATGTGTCTTCAAGTCACTCTCAGACTAACATTGATGTCTCACCTCATCTTGATTCTTTTGTTGAATCTTCCTATAAACTGCTAGCACATGAAAATCATAATTTAGGGGAAGTGCAGGTTGATAGCACGCAAGTTACTGGTGAAAATGCTACTACAACAACCCCTATACTCATTGATGATGAGTGTGCTATTAACCCCTCAGGTGATCCTGATGATCATGAGGAACAAATTGAAAGTGATGATCAGACAGTAGTAATGAGACAGATTGATGAGAATCCAGCTACACATTTCGAATTACCTAGTGACAGTGAGGAACAGGTTGCACGTGCAGGTCCAATAAATAGTGGTTTATCAAATCCCACTTTCTTCGCAACTAATTAGAAGTTGACTTCTCTAAGTGGAATTTGCCAGAGCATCATCAACCTGAAAATACTATACCTAAATCAACTACATCAGTTGATGTACTGTTGATGTACTTCCTGCATCACAAGGGAATCATATAATCAGCAGACACACGACAAAGGAACATCACCTATCACTGGTTGCTTGCAGTATCAAAGAGATTTTGAGGGAACCAAATACTACTAAGGCAGCACTAAGGTCACCTCATTGGCTTGCAGCAAGGCAGGAGGAAATAAATGCTTTACATACTAACAAGGCATGGATATTGGTGCCTAAATCTCCTGGTGTAAACTTGGTTGGTTCAAAATGGTTGTTCAATACAAAATTGAAAGATGATGGAACAGTACAAGGCTAGACTTCTGGCTAGGGGATTCTCGAATCTTGAAGGGATAGATTTTGAAGAAATATTTAGCCTTGTTGTCAAATCAACAACTATTAGGGTGGTTATATCCATTGTTATCATCTCAAAGTGGGTTAGGCAACTAGATGTCAAAAATGTCTTTCTCCATGGTTTCCTACAAGAGGAGGTGTACCCGAGACAACCTCATGGATTTATTGATCCCAAGTATCCTTAGCATGTGTGTCTACTTAAAAAGTCATTGTATAGTCTTAAACAAGAACCAAGAGCCTTGTTTGATTGGTTTAGCATGCATCTCCTACACCTTGGTTTCATTTGTAGTAAGAAAGATCCCTCCTTATTTACATTACAAACTCACAAAGGCACAATATTTCTTTTGTTATATGTGTATGATATTATTATCACAGGAAGTAATCAATCACATGTCTCATAGTTTGTTCTACAACTTGAGAAAGAGTTTTCTATAAAGATCTTGGCCCTTTACACTTCTTTCTAGGAGTAGAGGTTAAGTATTTCGAAGGGGCAATTCACTTAAGTCGGAGTAAGTATGCTACTGAGTTGTTGGATAAGGTAGGGATGACTTTGGCAAAGGCTATAGCAACTTCTTTGGCTCAAAATCATGGTTTACATGAAGATGTGGGAAGTTTTGTAGATGCCTCATTATGCAGGATGATAGTAGGGAGGCTTCAGCACTTGACACTCACAAGACCTGATATCATTTATGTTGTGAATTTAGTAAGACAGTTTATGCAAAGTCCTAACATTGAACATCTTCAAGGAGTTAAAATGATTCTCAAATACATCAAAGGCACTCTACACTTTGGACTCAGAATTATTTCACAATCACCACATAGGTTGAATGGATATTCATATGCTAATTGGGGAGGTTGTACAACCACTAGGAGATCAACTACAGGTTGTATTATCTACCTACGTGCAAATTGTATTTCTTGGACTTCCAAGAAACATACCCACAGTATCTTGATCGAGTATTAAAGCTGAGTATAAAGCACTAGCCTTCACTGCAACAGAGATGACATGGATCATGTATCTACCTCATGATCTTGGGGTGTTCCTTCGATTTGTTCCTACATTGTATTATGATAACTTGAGTGACTTGTATGTGACAATTAATCTAGTTATGCATCCTAGAACCAAACATGTTTGAAATAAACTATCATTTTGTTCGTGAGAAGGTGGCCAGAGGACAACTTCTTACTCAGTTTGTGAGGTATAAGGATCAACTAGCTGACATTCATACCAAAGCATTAACAAAACAAGTCTTTGTTGGATTTTGCAGTAAGCTAGGAGTTGTAGTTCCTCACTCACTAGCTTGAGGGGAAGTGTTGCAAATTAAGGAAGTTGATGATTGGAATATGTCAAAGGAACTAGCCCAATGAAGCTGACTAACGTGTTCACTGCTGGAGAGTTAGAGTCACACTAGGACTAGACCACTAAATCCTAATTTATGTATGACTAATCTGATGTATTGTGTATTGGGCTAAACTCGACTAGGATAAGGTGTTTTAGTTATAGTAGTAATATTACTCATGAAAACAATGTAGTTTTATTGTAATAGGAATCCTAATGAGGCTAGTATAGGACTCTTCAACTATATAAGGAGTATTTACTCAAGAGTTTTAATCATCAATACAATTTGAAACTCATTGACCTTCTTATTTTGGCTTAGTTGAAGTAGAAGTGGGAGTCCCATAGTTAATCCCAACCTCCTTTCCTTATGGTTCCTTAGTGTGTGCAAGTGTGTTAAAAGAGGATAGTAGTAAGGACTATATTAAAAATGAAAAATTACAAAATGTGAATACTAGTAGGAGAGATATATGACCCTTCAAAATGCTAAAGGGTATGTTTGACATCTTCATCTAATAAAGTCTCGCTAGTTTTTGGAAAGATTTATAATTTGATTGTGACGATGATATGCTCCTCATAATTTAGAGACAAAAACATGACCAGATACTTATTATATACGCATGCTTTGTTTTTTTTTTCTCCCTTCGAATGGGGAATGGGCAGCTAGGATTTGAGGACATCATGTATTAATTTGAAAGGATAAAAAAAATAGTTCAAGATATCAAGGAAAAAGATATAACATGAGGTAGGAAAAAGATTGTTTGTCTCTTGGTCAATTGTTCACTAGTCAATACTCATAATTGTTTTCTTCTTATTCTCACATCTAAATACTTTTTTTATATACTTCATGCTAACCTACCTTTGTTTCTATGGGTTGAGGCTTTCCTCATTGCAGTGTTCCTCAATAATAGACTACCCTCCTCCGTCCTAAAGACGGTAACTCCATTTGTTAAGTAGTATGGAGAGAAACCTGATTACAACAACCTAAAGGTGTTTGGGTGTAGATGTTTTTCATATATCAAGGGTAACAACAAGTTCAATCCAAAGACTCACCCTTGTTAGTTCATAGGATACAACATCTAACACAAAGGATATAGATGTTATCATCCCTCTACAAAGAGGGTATACGAATCCAAAAATGTTGTGTTTGATGCAACACATTACCCTATGTATCTCCAAGTCAATTTCAGATTAACATTGATGTCTCACCTTATCTTGCTAATTTTGTTGAATCTTTCTCTAAACTGGAGGCACATGATTATCATAATTCATAGAAAGTACAGGTTGATAGTACGCAAGTTACTGGTGAAAATGCTACTACCACAACCCATATACTTCTTGATGATGAGAGTGTTATTAACCCCTCAGGTGTAGGATCAGATGATGATCATGAGGAACATGTTGAAAGTGATGATCCTGACACTAGTAATGAGACTCCACATGCAGATTTCAAATCAACTAGTGGCAGTTAGGAACAGGTTGCACGTGCATGTCCAGTGAATGGTGGTTTATCAAATCCCACTTTCTATGTGTCTAATCCATGGGGAATACATTTAGAAGTTTACTTCTCCTAGTGGAATCTGCTAGAGAATCGTCGAAAATACTACACTTCAATCAACTACTTTAGTTGATGTACTTCCTGCACTAGAAGGGCATCATATGATCACCACACACAAGGCAAAGGAACAACACCTATCACTGGTTGCTTGCAGTAGCAAAGAAAATTTGAGGGAACCAACTACTACTAAAGAGACACTAAGGTCACCTCATTGGCGTGCAACAATGCAGAAGGAAATCAATATTTTGCATACTAACAAGACATGGATATTGGTGCCCAAATCTCCTGGTATAAACTTGGTTGGTTCAAAATGGGTGTTCCAGACAAAATTGAAAGCTGGTGGAATAGTAGATAGATACAAGGCCGAACTTATGGCTAGGGAATTCTCGTACCTTGAAAGGATAGACTTTGAAGAAAAATTTAGCCATGTGGTTAAAACCACAACTATTAGGGTGGTTCTATCCATTGCTATCAGGTCAAAGTGGGAAGTTAGGCAACTAGATGTCAAAAATGTCTTTCTCCATGGTTTTGCTACAAGAGGAGGTCTACATGAGTCAACCTCCTGGATTTATTGATCCCAGGTATCCTCAGTATGTATGTCTACTTAAAAAGGCATTGTATGGTCTTAAACAAGAACCAAGAGCTTGGCTTTATAGGTTTAGCATACATCTCATATACCTTGGTTTCATCTGTAGTAAGGCAGATCCCTCCTTATTTACTTTGCAAACTCACAAAGGCACAATATTTCTCTTGTTATATGTGGATGATATTATTGTCACATGAAGTAATCCATTACATGTCTTAAAGTTGGGTCTACAACTTGAAAAAGAGTTTGTTATGAGAGGTCTTGACCTTTTACACTTTTTTCTAGGAGTAGAGGTTAAGTATTTTGAAAAGGGGAATTCACTTACGTTGGAGTAAGTATGTTGTTGAGCTATTGGATAAAACAGAGATGACTTTGGCAAAGGTTGTAGCCATTCCTTTCGCTCAAAAGCATGGTTTACATGAAGTTGTGGGAAGTTTTGTAGATGCCTCATCATACAGGATGATATAGTAGGGAGTCTTTAGTATTTGACACTCACAAGACCTGATATCACTCATGTTTTGAATTTAGCAATCCAGTTTATGCAAAGTCCTAACATTGAACATCTTCAAGGAGTGAAAAGGATTCTCAGATACATCAAAGGTACTCTACACTTTGGACTCATTATTTCACAATCACCATGTAGGTTGAATGGATATTCAGATGCTGATTGGGAAGGTTGTACCACCACTAGGAGATCAACAACAGGATACAACATCTACCCTGCAAATTGTATTTCTTGGACTTCCAAGAAACAGATCACAGTAGCCTGATCCAATGTTGAAGCTGAGTATAGAGTACTAGCCTCCACTACAGTAGAGATGGCATGGATCATGTATCTACTTCATGATCTTGGGGGTGTTCCTCCGATCTGTTCCTACATTGTATTGTGATAATTTGAGTGTTGTACATAACATATAATCCAGTTATGCATGCTAGAACCAAACATGTTGAAATGGACTATCATTTTGTTCGTGAGAAGGTGGCCTGAGGACAACTTCTTACTCAGTTTGTGAGGTCTAAGGATCAGCTAGCTGACTTTCATACCAAAGTATTGGCAAAACAAGTCTTTGCAGGATTTCGCAGCAAGCTAGGATCGTTATAGTTCCTCCACTCACTAGCTTGAGTGGAAGTGTTGCAGATGATGGAAACTGATGATTGGAATAGGTCCAAGAAAGTTGACTGATGTGTTCACTACTGGAGAGAGTCAATCTAAGACTAGACAACTAAATCCTAACTTATGTACGACTAAGCTGATGTATCATTTATGGGAATATAGTCGATTAGGATAAGTTTTTTTAGTTATAGTAGTAATACTACTCATGAAAATAATATATGTGTATTGTAATATGACTCCTAGTGTAGCTAGTATAGGACTCTTCTCTTATATAAGGAGTATGTACTCAACAATTTTAATCATCAATACAATTTGAAACTCATTGACCTTCTTATTTGGGCGTAGTTGAAGTAGAAGTGGGGGTCCCATAGTTAATCCCAACCTCCTTTCTTTATGGTTCCTTAGTGTGTGTGCAAAGTGTGTTAGAAGAGGATAGTAGTAAGGACTATATTAAAAATGAAAAATTACAAAATGTGAATACTAGTAGGAGAGATATATGACCCTTCAAAATGCTAAAGGGTATGTTTGACATCTTCATCTAATAAAGTCTCGCTAGTTTTTTGAAAGATTTATTATTCGATTGTGACGATGATCCGCTCCTCATAATTTGGAGACAAAAACATGACCAGATACTTATTATATACACATGCTTTGTTTTTTTTTCTCCCTTCAAATGGGGAATGGGCAGCTAGGATTTGAGGACATCATGTATTAATTTGAAAGGATAAAAAAATAGTTCAAGATATCAAGGAAAAAGATATAACATGAGGTAGGAAAAAGATTGTTTGTCTCTTGGTCAATTGTTCACTAGTCAATACTCATAATTGTTTTCTTCTTATTCTCACATCTAAATACTTTTTTTTTTGTATATAATTATTACGCTACATTAGTTATCATCTTCGTTTTCCTCTTATATATTTCCTGCTATTTTAAATATTGATCATTTTGATAAATGAATTCGTTCTAAAATATTTGGCGACATGTATTATTTTCTCTTTTCAAATTCATCTTTATTTTTCTTATTTTTTGAGTATTACTTAAATAAAATGTTTAGAAGAGATATAACTGAGATTACAGAAACTCTTATTAACAAAACTATTCATTAAGTATGTTTTTAAAAGAAAATAAGGAAACAAGTTCAAAATATATATGAACTTTGACCGAAATTGCTATAACAATCTTAAACTTTGGGTAAGACCTAGTACCCCTGCATTATTTAATAGTGTATTTTAAAGATATATAAGTGCACACGTGGACATCATAATATTACATCATTATAAATAGTAACTTGTCCATCTGGACACTTATATATCTTTAAAATACACTATTAAATAGTGCAGGAGTAATAAGTCTTGTCCAAAGTTTGGGATTGTTATAGCAATTTCGGTCAAAGCTCAGATATATTTCAGACTTTTTTCCCTAAGAAAATATAATAAATAAAAATATAACAAAACACACACACAAACACATATATGTAGAGAGAGAGAAAGAGAGAGAGAGATCGAAAGTTACCCTCTTGTTTTAGTTTATGTGGCATAATTTAAAGGGAAAATGGTATATAATAGCAAACTATTAATTCAAATTAAATGTCATAACCACAATTTGATTTAATTGTATCCCATAGCAAACTGTTGTTATTTCGCCTCTCTCCCTGGTGAATCTCGCTTGCCACTCTCGGTAGTCTCTCCCTCGCCTTTCTCGCTTTTATACAAACACAAATGTATAAAATGTGTTCGTGTTTGTATAAAGCGAGAGAAAATTGTATATATACATGTATTTTTGTTCCCCTCTCTCGGACCTCGCTTGCCACTCTCCCAGATCTCGCTCGTCAGTCTCTCCCTCGCCTCTCTCGCTTTATACAAACATAAATGTATAAATTGTGTTTCTGTTTGTATAAAGTGAGAGAAAATTGTATTTACATATGCAAATACATATATCTTCGTCCTCTACACTTATAATTATACAATACAAATATTCTCCTGCCCAGTTCTCTTTTGCCTTTGTCTCTTTCTCACTTTATACCAACACAGATTATACAATTGATTCTTTTGTATATGCATACCGAAACAGATTATACAATTGCTTCTTTTGTATATATGTATAGCGAAATAGCCAACTTCTTTTGTATATATGTATAGCAAAATAGCCATAGCAAACATAAAGTTTGTTATGGAGCACAATTATGCAAACTATAACTATAACATACAAATATGATTTTTATGTTTGCTATATGTGAAAGTTGCTCTAATTTAAATTCCGAAAGTATGATTGTGAACTTGAACACTGAACTTGACCACGGAGGTCACTTGTCTATTTCCTTTTTTGAGTTACTTTATTCTTTTAGTTTATGTGGCATAATTTGAATTCCGAAAGTATGATTGTGAACTTGAACATTGAGCTTGTCCACGGATGTCACTTGTCTATTTCCTTTTTTGAGTTATTTTGTTCATCCTAATTTACGTAATATTATTTGAGTTGACATGGAATAGTAAAAGAAAAAGAAACCTTTCAAATAAATAATAAATATTTCTATAATTATAAATAATCTCACTGAAGGTAAAATAACTATTCCAAAATTAAATTATTACTCTCTCCATCTCAATTTATGTGACACATTTCGAATTTCAAGATTCAAACAAATATATCTTTGACCGTAAATGTTTCATACTCCCTCCATTTCAAAAAGAACGGTCTACTTTGATTTGGCACGGAGTTTTAGAAAATAAAGACGACTTTTGAATCTTGTGGTCATAAATTAAAGTTATGTCAAATGTATTAAATTGCCCTTTAATCGTGTGGCATAAAACATATCACGTGAAAAGCTGAAATTAAAATGTTACCAAAAAGGGAAGAGGTCATTCTTTTTTAAACAGACTAAAAAAGAAAGGAGGTCATTCTTTTTTAAACAGAGGGAGTATATATTTTAAATATTTTGAATCGTAAATTACTGTGACTTATAATATTTTTTATGTAGTTTATAAATATATAAATTTCATTTTTAAAAATTGAATATTTCATACGCAAATTACCTGTCGAACTTATATTGTTTGGGGTTTACCCAGAGCGCACAAAGTGCTCGAGGCTGTGGCAGAGATTATAGCAGTTGCAGGTTATCCTGGGGTTCCAAAAAAAAACCTATATTATTTAACTTTCAATAAACGAAATATGTCATATCAATTGAGACTGAAGGATTAAATGTCCCGTTAGTAAAGAGGGAACAATAATTTAACGTTCGAAAGAAAGCCAAAACTCCTACAAATTGGGAAGATCACACTTCATGCTTTTGCACACCTAACGGCAACATTTCTAGAACAGCGAAAACCTGGCGCAATATCGTGCAGCAACGTATGAAAACTGATTTTACATACTAAGCTTCTGCCGATTTATATTGAGCACCTAACAGTAGCCGTTTTCAACTTTTTTTAAATAGCTAAAACCTAGTTTTCAGGCAACTTCAACACTTGGAGAATATTAATAATAATTTTTTAATTAAAAAAAATCAATTTTTTTAAAAATCACACTACATAATATTTAACTTGAATGTTCATGTTTACTTAATAGGAAGTCAACCGACAAAAAAAGGAGAAAAAAATTTAGTTTAGAACGAAATCACAGTTATACTTAAAGATTTCACCAACCTTTGGTGACTTAACAATGAGAAATGAAAATAAAAATTAGAATCAAACGAATTTTTTTAAAAAAAAATTATGTGGGCCATTTTCATTTTTAGTAGCTTTATAGAAAAAAAAATAAGATTTGCTTATTAAATTTAAATTAAATAATTATTTAAAATTTTAATTAAAAAAATAAATAAATCAAAATTCAAATTTAGTAAAAATTTAATTGGGTATTAAACTTTTATTTAGAAACGTCAAATAAAAGATCAAAGTAAGTCATTATTAAAATCAATTCACCAAAATAATACGTTTTTTAAAAATTTTACAAAACTAGTATAAACGTAGCTCTCAGTAACGTTTTAGGTTATATTTTATTAAAAAAAAAATCAATAATAAAAAGACAACAAATCTGACAAATTAAACATACATAAAATGTTATTGTCAGTAACGTTTTATAGTTCGTTATTCTGAGGCACGTTTTACAGCTAAAACGTGATTCACAGTAACGTTTTTCTAGAATGACTGCAAATTGAAATTTAATCTTGTACATGCTTTAATATTCATTATTCAAATTTCTACTATTAAAATAAATATATATACTTTACACATATATTCACTTTATACATGATGTAATTTCACGAGTAGTGTCTGGAAAGGATAAAGAAAACAAAGACAGGCATTTGAGGAAAATTCTTCACCTTCTGAAACATTTTCACTTGATAGAAATTAATAAAAAAAACTTTCAATATAAGTACGTACAATCTGAAAATTTACATCCATTAGAACAACATCATTGCAAGGTTCAACCTTAGAAGGAAGATGACCCTGCAGATCAGACCATCGAACAAAGGAAACTGCTAAATTAACAGAGTACAGAATGCAAATTAGTAGCTACTACTACAGATGCTAAAGCGAAACAATGGTCAACTCGACATGGAGATCCAGTAGCAAATTTCTGCCAAAATATATGTATCCATTTTAATAGTGGAATTTTGAATAATGAATGAGGCATATACAAGATTGAATTTCAATTTTTAGCCATTTCAGAGAAATGTTATTGAGTCACGTTTAACTGTAAAACGTGTTTCAGAGTAACAAATTATAAAACGTTACTGACAATAACGTTTTATGTCTGTTTATTTTGTCAGATTTTTGTCTTTTTATTATTGAATTTTTTTGAATAAAACATAACCTAAAACGTTACTGAGAACTACGTTTATACTAGTTTTGTAAAAGTTTAAAAAAATATATTATTTTGGTGAATTGATTTTAATAATGACTTACTTTGATAAAAAATAATGCATCCACGGGAAATCAAAACTACAGGCATGCGGGTCATTAATTAGAGTCTCAACTTTAGTTGAACGCCCGAAACTAATGGGCTAAGAATTTTTGTTGTTTTAAGGGGTATAAAATTATTTATTTAAATATTTAAAATATCATTTTTTATATATACAATGTAATGTTTTGATAAACGGTATTTAATTAGACACTCTGAGGCTAGTGTAGTTTCGCCCCTAGGCGTCAATGTGGACTCCGTACATCGAATAGAAAACAAAAAAAAAGGGGGGGAAACTACAAAAATCTCATACATTTGGGTGTCTCAACAGGTTTGGGGCCTAAAGCTAATCTTTTCATAGAGACCATTTATTTTCTTTAGTTGATTTAGTTATATAAATTGAATATTATAACATACTCAATGTAATGCTACAAATGAGGTCTAGAGAGGTAGGATATACTCAGACAATATGAAGTATGAATGTAAACAATATAAATTTTAAATGAGAAAATATTAATACAAAGTTAGAATAATAAAATTTGACTCAAAATTTTTAAAATTAATTTATATAATCATATCAAAATAGTGGTGCGCTGAATTTGATAAGTTGAGATAATGATACTAAAATAATATTAATTAATTTAGCACTTGAAATTTGAAGAAGACAAAATAGAATAAATTTGATCTATCTATAAACACACATCAATATCTTTTGCGTAATGTAGAAGGTTTAGCCGTTTGAAAAACTTTAAAATATTCATTAATAGGAAAATAAAATAATGAAAGAATTTGTTTTTTAAAAAAAAGCAAATATAAGAATAATAATGTTGGGGCGCCAAGCAGTTTTTTTAGTAGTCTTATGGTATAGACGGCCCTATTGGGTGCTAATTACAACATATCTCAGAAGTTTCTCCAATTATAAAAATTTTGAATTTTCGATCGCTCTTGAATACATTCTTTAATTGTTCGTTACATTGCAAATGATACATAATTACTTAATATAAATGATATATCTGATAGGGAATATAAATATATTCGAGATGGAATGAATATATCTGAATGGAACTGAATATATTCAAGAGG
Source organism: Solanum tarapatanum (assembly GCA_029582485.1). Taxonomy (NCBI): domain Eukaryota; kingdom Viridiplantae; phylum Streptophyta; class Magnoliopsida; order Solanales; family Solanaceae; genus Solanum; species Solanum tarapatanum. Next base: position 51,614 of record JAJOOB010012850.1, read on the forward strand.
AGATAGAAAAATATTCTTATATCTGATTTTTCAAGAAGCGTGTAAAATAAAAATGAACATGTGAAAATATTAAATGGAAACCATTTGCATGTCAATAATGCAGAAAGAAAGGATTATTCATTTTCTGTGTGCTAAGCCTAATTTCCTCCATTTTTATATTGATTCTTTCTTGGTACTTGCACTTTCTCAAAGCTATTAATGAGGTTATACATATTATTATATATTAAATGTGGCTCATTTTTTTCTAGCCACGTATCAAAAATGTTTACACATACTAAGGTTTTGCCAATATATATATAACAGCTAGCAATAGTTCAATCACTGTAATACTTCAAAAACTAGTTTATTTTCTCCTCATGATATGACCCTAGAGGTTGTGGTTGAAACAGAGATTCTTCTCAGTCAAAATAAACACATGACCTTATTAAATGTAAGCAACTTGCTGATTTCTACATGGTGGTCTGCTGTGGAAAAATAAAATGGTTAGAGGTGGAGATAGAATTTTAATTTAAAAAATTAAAAAATGTGAAGATTAATAAATAAAAAGTCAAAAGAAATTAATATTTTATAAAATAATTTTAATTTTATATATAAATTATGATTTTTCGTCTTGTCCCCATGGCTCTGTCCCTGGTTCAGACTGACACCCTTTTATTGGAAAATTATATTGTCTAGCTAGATAAAAATATTTTTTAATATATATATATTGACACTTCTTGACTTCTACTCAATTTCACCTCTTTATAGTTTCACATCTCTCTAAGTCAAAATTCTGGCGCCACGCCATTGATGTGTAAGTGTCAGTGAAAAAATTATAAAATAATATCAAATATAAAATTATAGTACTATGTTTTCCTTTTCATCTTTCTACGTGAAGTAATGACTTGGCTATGTAATTACTAGCAAGGAAATAGCCCGTGCAGAACCCAGGCCAAATATTAAGTTATAAATTATTTGCTTAAAATAAAGTATTAATTACATAATTTTTAATAAAAACTAACTTTATATTTATGGTAATAGATTATAATTAAGCATGAAATGAATACGTGATAAATAATTTTAAATGGTGTTGATTAAATAATTTTAAATTTTTTATCCAAAAAAGTTATATATATTTTTTGTGGTAACTTCATTCTTCTTTCTCGAAAATTTGACGTGATGGATTCCTATTAGGATCTCCATAATTGAAATATTTTTTTCTTCATCGTTTGTCACTTTCTTTTACCTAAAATAATTATAGAATTTACTTTAATTTCAGGGACACTCAAAAGTAAGAAGAGCCTGTTCGGCTTGGCAGGAAAAAAATAGTTTTTAAAAAGTAGTTTTTTAAAGTCAAAAATAAATGACTATTAAGTTAAAAATAAAAAGTAGGGAGATTTTCATTTTTGGTTTTTAACCTTTTTAAGTCATTTTAATTTTTTTTAACTTTGTTAAGCACTTTCAAAAGTAAAACAACTTAAAAGTAAGTTTGATTAACTTTTAAGCTAATTCAAACGGACTCTTAAGCTATATATAAGGAATTTGAATTTAACACGAAAATGGATAGCCTAAATAGGTCCTATAATTTCGAAAAATTAATGACTACTTTTTTTCTTTCGATAAATAATTAAATTATAGTGAAGCAAAGAGAAACTTTTTTTCCCGAAAATATGTTGAAGCTGCTCAAATTTAGCAAGGGACCCACATGGAAAAGGCATCAACTACAGAGGAGGTTTCTTTTTTTTTTGTCTATAATGAGAAATGTTCACCCAATATAACATATAGTTCAATGCAATTAAAGCTTAAAGCTTGCAAGTGGGAAGCCTTAAATGACCAAAATATCCTTTTATTATTTGTTCCTAAGAAACACATATGTTGAAGGTGTGTGTTGGTTGCTTGATGTCTTAACTGTCACTTATATAATAAGAGAGAAGATCTCTTATTGCAATTTGACTTTGCAATTTCAGTCTTAATTATAATTTAATTAATTCTAAGCTATGTCAATATTTAAATTTTGTTTTACGTTAATAATATTCTACTATACGTTTTGTTATCATTATTCTCCCTCATGTTGAACATTGGCATTAATATGATATAACTCCAAGTTTGCTGCAGTGTCCATGTAAATAAACCTTGTATTTTATGAACTTGAAAAGGTCATCATGAATAGAGCAATATGATGTCTCTTCAAATAATCTTTAGCAACAATAAATATACACATTAACAAAGAGTGATAAAATCTTTATCGATATTAGCTAAAGGCTTTAGGCATATTTACAAGGGTAAATTTTAGGAATCACATAGTTTTAATATGAAATTACAATTTATCCCTCTTTAGTTTACAATTACATTAATCCCTTAAAAAATAACACAAACCGGATACATAATATATAGCTCGGATACATTAAAGAGTATCTCAGATACATTATAACATAAACCGGATACATAATATGTAGCTCGAATACATTAAAAATTAACTCGGATACATAATATGTAGTTCGAATAAATTAAAAACTACCTCGGATACATTATAAAATAAACCGGATACATAATATGTAGCTTGGATACATTAAATACTGACTCAGATACATTAATATGTAGCTCGGATACATTAAAGAAATAAGAGATTTTAGAGGTCTTTAGAAATAGAAGGGGATATTGAAAATTAGGGAAACATAAGACGTGTATTTCAGTAATTTTTCCTATTTACAAAGAGTGTTAAATACCGCTAAAAATAATAAGAATTGGTAGCTTGTATGTAATTATCCTCAAGATTCTAAATTTATTTGGTCAAAGTGTGTCAAATAATAAGGATATTGACTTATCATTCATCATTCTAGCTAGTCATGAACTTTCTCATCGAGGCATTGTTTTGTTCTCATTCTATAAATTTAGGTAAAGAATTTCTTCATCATCCTTTTCATTTAGTACAATCTTATATAGTAGTTCCTTCGTAATAATATCATCAATCTTTAGGATTTACATTAACTGACTTATTATTGTCTTTTCAAACAAAGATAGTTTGAGAATTTCAATATTTTAGAATATATATGTGATGACTCGACATTATCATGCCACCTAGGTTCCTCTTTGTAAAAAAAATAATTTCATGTGGAATCCTTAAATAAGGAGAAGGCTAGCATTTGTGTGAAGGTCTTAGATTGTGGAGGGTTTTCCTTGGAAGATCTTAGAACCCCAACTATATTAGTTTGCTAATTAAGAGAGACTTTGGAACTTTTTAGTCACATAGAAAATTCTAAAGAGGTGACTTACTTGTAAATATTAAGGGACTTGTATAATAATAATTATTTGTTCACTAGCCCCTAAATGACTAGTATATATAATGATCATTCATTTATAAGATCATTAAGTAAATAATTCAAATTTTCTATAATACGAATATTTCCCGCAATTCTCTTGTACTCTTTCTATTACTTTGGCCCTTAATTATTCCTAGTATCATAAATTGGCATGGCACAGTAAAAATGGTAAGTAAGTTATGTAATAATGTGGGTAAGCTGTCAAGTAACACACGTATTTAGTTAATAACTAAAATCCCGTTTGGATTGATTTTAAAAAATAGTTTTTAAGTCAAAAATAAAAAGTCAATCAGAAATGACTTTTAAGTCAAAAAGTAAAAAGTAGGGGGAGACCTACTTTTGTTTTTTGACTTATTTTAAGTCATTTTGGATCTTGCCAAGCACTTCCTAACTTATTTAAGTCATTTTTTTTGACTTATTTTAAGTTATTTTTTATAATTGTCAAACAATTTCACAAGTCAAAAACTAATTAAAAATATATTTGACCAACTTTGAAGCCAATCCATACTAGGGGTGTGCATTCGGTTTTTCGGTTGGTTTTATACTATTCAGTTTGGGTTTTTCGGTTTTTGGTTTTAAAGAAGTGTAACCCAATCCGAACCAAAATAACTTTGGTTTGATTTGGTTTGGTTTGATTTTTCTCTTTTTGGTTTGGGTTTTTCCAGTTTGGTTAATCGGTTATGTCAATAATTAGAAACATAACAAAGTTATATTTGCAATTTTAAAAAATTCTATATATATATATATATATAAAGTATATCAATTACAGATGTCCAAACATAAAAAAAAATAAACTAATCATAATGAAAATAACTAAAAAGGGACAAAAGTGGTTAACTCCAACTTAATTCTAAACATGCATATATTAATATAATATAATTCGATTTTTTCGGTTTTCATTTTCCTAAATCCGAAACCAAACCAAAAAAAGTAAACAAAGTAAATTATAAATCCAAAATCAAACTAAAAATCCAAAAAACCAATCCAAATTAGAATTCAATTTTATTTGATTTAATTTTTCGATTTAATCTAAATAGTGCACACCCCTAATCAAAACACCCTTTAAGAATGTGACATATAACTATAAATAGATGGAGAGATTCACTGAAAGGAGTTTGAAGAAAGATGAATTGACCACTAAATATGTGGAACAGAGTTCAGGATATGCCAATATGCCACTAAAATTGGAAAAGTTTTGATATTCACAAATTGTAGGTCTTTTATGTTAACGAGGAAAAATAATTTTTGAAATTTAAATGGTAGTCTAAACATAATATCAACTTCCAATTAATCTCTACCTAATATATATATAATATAAAGCTAAATAAAAAAAAGTGATGTGGCACCTCTCTTTGGCCAAGATTCTATTTATCTTTTTTCTTATTTTTTTGATTATTTTTCTATTATTATTTATTTATTATTGTACAAAAATGAATGTATCAATTACTACGTACTCAATTTATTCATATTCTTTAATATAAAAACTTAATTTTGTTTATTTCCATTACTCCCATGACTTTTGATAATCATAACTCCTAATTCTGATTAATAGTCATGTTCATTATATATTTTGGTATTCCATATTATGTCATATAAATAGAGCCATTGAAAATTTAGTTACAAAAGAAATGGTCAAATTTATATGTATAATAGAGCTAGGGATTAACTAGGTGGAGTTTATTAATCTTTTTGGCTAAGAATCACAATATTTTTATAACTTTATAAAAAAATATTCTATAGCTTATATATTGCTTTAAGATTTTTTACTCACATCAGATTTGATTATTTTATTGCATGAGCTTTTTTTGTTGAAAGGGAAAAGTTCATCTTCTCCTTGATATTTGATAAACGGATCGAATTTCACTCTAATAGGCTCCTACAAGATTATTGGAGAAAAAGTATAATTATTATTTTTTATTTACATGTAAGTCGTAATTTTTATTACATGAATTTTATTGTAAGAATTTGACAAGAGTTTCATGTAATGCAAATTTTATATTAAACTTATTTCAAATTGCTTAAATATCATTTTTAATTTTCTTTAATGCAAAACATGATTGTCTTTATTTTCATTACCCCCTTGACTTTTTATTATTATAACCATTAACATAAATTATAGTCCTATTCATGATACTATTTGTTATTCTATATTGTAGTCTTATGAATAAAGATATTACAAGACTTTGTTGAAATGAGCACATTAGCATTTTAAGTTGTCACTTATTATGTTGATGCTTTGATTTGACTTGCAAGAATAAGATGAAAGTTATTGAATGGTGATTGTGACTTGTGGTCGGAAGATTATATATTGATTTCATATTTTAATGTTTTAATGTTTTAATGATTAAGATCGTAAGATTGATGTATTATTTTTTATTTTAGTTCTCATGATTTCTCTTTATTTTATATTTTATATAAAAAAATTAATTATTGTTGTAAATTTATAATTTTTTTTGGTTCATAGTAGTAACTTATGCCTTTGTTGGACATACTTATCTCTCTCTTTGGGTCTTTTACTTCCTCAAAAATGTCTAAATAAATTTTTTCCCCCATAAATTTTCAATTACAAATCATTCACTATAAATTTGAAATAACACTAAAAGTTATACAATAATGTCTTGAGTCTTTTGAGTTTTCCATCTTTACTATAATCTTTGGCTAAGAATTCTATTTATTTTCTTATATAGTACAATTTCTCTATTTTTTTTATTTTGGAGTTATAAATGTATCAATTAACTGTTCATTCATATTATTTAACCCAATACTTAATGGTTGTTATTATCATTACACCCATAATTTTTATTATCATAACCTCTAAAATAATTAATAGTTATATTCATGACATTATTTTTTATTCATTTTATAATCCTAGAAGTAGAAATATTGTAAGACTTTAGAGAAATGATTGTATTAGCCTTTTAATTGTTATGTTTTTGGTACTTATTTTATCCATTTATTAATTTGACTTTGAAGAATAAAAATGTAACACCCCGTATTCGAAACAGACCAAAATGCAGATTTTGAGAAGTTGCAGGTGCAACCTACGGTTGCCATCCACGGACCGTAGGTCAGACCACGGCCCGTGCTGGTGGTCCGTGGTTCACCACTGCAACCCCTCCCGAGTCAAGCTCAGAAAAATCGAAGTCCCGACTCACGGACATACCCACGATCCGTAGGCCAGACCACTGTCTATGGTCTGTGTCCGTGGATTGAGACTTCCCTTACCCAGCCTCTGACACAAACTACGGTCGACCAGCACGGACCGTCATTCGATCCACGGTCCGTAGGTCTGACCGTAGATGAGGGTCAGCAGCCAGTTAGCTGAAAATTATTGATGGGTCAACTTCAGATGGT
>JAJOOB010012851.1:0-68250 GCA_029582485.1 Solanum tarapatanum
AAAGATCGTTCCAAGGGCTTTCCAAACATAACTGGAACTACTCCTGGATCATCCTGAGCTAGGAGTTATGACTGCTCAAAGTTGGCCAAAAACTCACTGATTTCCCACACTTAACCAATTTCCAGGTTCTGAACTTTTTCCAAAAGTGACTACTTCCAATTTCAAGCTACTTCATATTCATTTTAAATTGTCGGATGTAACACAATTAAAACGAAATTACATAAAAACCCCTCATAGAACCTCATTATAAAGTCAACACAAAGTCATAGGCTCTTGCTTAACCTATCATTTTCCGAGTCGTTACAATGGGAGATCCCACTTTTGCAACAAGTGGTTCTTAGCTGCATTGAGCAAGTATGGAGTGAAACACAAACTAGGAACTCTGTATCATCCCCAAACAAGTGGCCCGGTTGAAGTTTCAAACTGGGAGATCAAAAGCATCTTGGCCAAGACAGTGAATTCTAATAGAACTGATTGGTCTCGAAAGCTCAATGATGCACTATGGGCCTATCATAACGCATACAAAACACCAATTGGGATGTCTCTGTATCAAGTAGTGTTTGGTAAATCTTGCCATCTACCAGTTGAATTGTAATAGAAAGCATTGTGGGCATTGAAAGCATTAAATCTAGACTGGACAAAGACCTCAAAAGAGAAAGTAGAGTAGTTAAATGAGTTGGACGAATTCAGATTCAAAGCTTATGAAAGTTCAGTTGTTTACAAGGAAATGATGAAGAAATGGCATAATTCTAAAATCCTTAAGAGAGAGTTCAGAGTGGGAGACTGGGTGTTACTATACAACTCTTAAATTAGCATCTTTCCAGGAAAGCTCAAGTCCAAATGGTTGGGATCGTTTAGAGTAACACGAATGTTCACAAATGGTGCCATCGAGGTTGAAGGTCAAGAAGAACCTTTATTTAAGGTGAATGGGAAACGCTTAAAGTTATACTTTAGCGAGTGCCAAGAGATTTCTCTTATTGAGGTGGTGTACCTAGAAGATGATTGAGAGCATTTCCACGTCGTGGCACGACGTTAAATAAAGAGCTTCTTGGGAGGCTACCCAAGTAGTAGTGTTTTAAAATAATGTGTGTTTATTTTGTAGGTGCAGGATTTTGTGTGATAGGAAGATGCTATTGGCGAATCGCCGAACCTATTCGGCGAGGATGACATAGTCCGTCCTATGGCTTTCAAAAATGGGGCTGAGATTCTGGAACATTCGATGAGAGACCTTCATCACTTGGTGAATCGCCTATATGATTAGGTGACCCGAGTTTTCTCACCCGTTTACTTCATCGCTGACAGTGTAACTCAATGATTGATCAGTGAAGTTCGTAGTCCATTCTGCTAGTCGCCAACCTGTTCGGCGACCTCCTGCATCCTCGCCAAATTGCCCCTTTCAGCGAGTGTCACCCACTAGAACAAAATGAGATATTATTCTCATTGGGCGCACCTCTGAAGCATTCGGCAAGTGTTTCATTCTCTCGCCGAATGGGCCCTTAGTGAAGATTCCTCATCACCTTGCTTTGCATGTTTACATACTAGAATTTTATCTTTATTTACTAGTTTTTATTCTTTTTTTATTAGCGGGAGTGTCCATTCTCTACTCACACTAGGGACAATGTTGAATGCTTTTCGTGGGGGTGTGTTTTTGGTCAGTGAATTCCGTGGTATCCTTAGACCCTTTTTGACCCATATTTGCCACTTGTTGTATATTTAATTATGGTTGTTCTTGTGCAAATTTGATTATCGATCTTGTTCAATACTGATGACTTGAATAGGGTTTTCAATCGAACAAACATGAATGTGCGGCTACAATGAGGCCAAATGAAGTTGCACAGACAATATGTGAACTCTTTGCATCTCGTTGTGACTAGCCAGTTATCAAAAGAGTCTCTTGTAATGATCGTTGCACACTAGCAAAAGTGTGGAGTCTTGTTTGATGTTTAGTGCCAATTCCTTGTATGATAAGCTTACCGTGAATCATGTGTGATGATACCTAGAATTTTCCCCGTTTGTCCGGCTGACCAAGTGATGTGAGCTCTTGAAGTGATCTTAGGCAACAAATTGTAAATAGTGAAACAATTTGACATTATGCCTCTTTTGTGGCCTACCTTGTGAGTGTGTGATCTTTGTTTGAGCACCCCTTGAACCTTACCATTTTTGTTTGAAGAAACATGACAAAATTGTGACCGTTCTTTATCCCTACATCTTTAATCCTCATGAGATATGGTTGATCGGAATATTCAACTTAGGCCAAAAGCCTAAGTTGGGGGTGTGGTGAAAAGAGAAAGAGAAGGTAAATCAAGAAATGCAAAGAAGTCCCCCTTTATCCATGGCTTTGAAAAATATGGGACCCCTCCACACAAAAAAATAAGAAGAAGAATGAAAAGGTTTTGAAATAAAATTTGAAAGCACAAAAGAAATGAGGTGTCCAAAGTTTCATGGAAAAGGAATAATGAGGTGACTTATGAACATAAATGAGAATAAAGAGGAGAAGGAAAAGAAATGTTGTTCACACCACATTTCATGAGAATAGAAGCCACTAAGGCTAAATGATCATACCTTTACACTCAGACCCATTACAAGGCTTGACAAGACCTTTTTTATCCGAGTGAGCTGAAATAAGTGTTGGTTGGAAAATTAGGGCAAACTTATAGGTGGAGTCATGCATGTGTGTATTTTCGTGAGTGTGAGTGTTGATCATGATTTTGGAGTTATAAATTGTTGAACCATAGTGTGTGAAGATGGAATCTTTCTTTCTGTGAGGGCATTTGAGTACTTTTGTTGAGCTTGAACTTGCATTTGAGGCAAGTATTGTGAACTTGAGAATATTTGATAATGGTGAGTCACAACTTGAATCTTTGAGTGCAAAATTGATCGTTGCATGATTAAGTTGAGTCATCTTGTGTGAATTCATGATTGAGTCTTGCATAGCACTGTTTGAGGCAGCCCTTTTTGAACTACTGAAATTGAGTTTTACTTGAAGACAAGCAAAAGTTAAAGTTGGGGGTGTTGATGCGTACAAAGTTTGGACTCGTTTAGGGCTTTATTTACAAGGATTTAGTGCCCTTAAACACTTATTTTGTGCAAATACCTGATGCAAAACCATTGATTCTGAGGTACATGGTGGACTGAGGAACAAAGGTAGGATAGAAATGGGAAATATAGACAACACAAGCAAAGAAGAGAAGGGAAAAATAGGCTTGATGATCTCTAAGTCCACTCGGCGACTCACCATGTTGCTACTCTACCTCCTCAAGTTACAGAACTCTAAGGCTAAATTAGGGGTAACTTCGGCGAGAAGTAATACTATTCGACGTGTCCCCGATCTCTTCGGCGTTGGATGACCAGGTCGCCAAAAGTGCTGATGGAGATCCAAGCAAGTGTTGATGGGTGAGATGAAAGGAGAAAGGGTGATTCGCGAAACCACTCAGCGATTCCGATCTGGATCACCTAAAATTATAGTGGTTGGACCAACAAAAAGTGAAAAATGAAGGTGAGAGGAAGGATTATCGACAAGTCGCCGAATTGTCGGCGAAGCCCGACTTACCTCGTCGATCGTTCCTAAACAGTCACACATCAGACTTGCATAAATTGATTTTTGCTAGAGTGAAAAAGCATTTAGAATCGTGAGGAACACAAGATTGAGAGTAAAAGCACTACCATTGTGGATTTGAAGTGGTTTTAGCAATGTATTTCATTGAAATTCTGTAATAGAGAAGATTGTAGTTGATTCTAACTTTCAATTTTCGTTTTTACCTAGCTATGGAAAACATGGCAGATGTTGATTTTAATCTTTTTGGTATGATTGGCGAAAACCCTCTCCTTGGGGTTTTGACTATGTGACCAATTGTTGATTTTTACTAAGTGGGTGTCGTTGATTTGTGAATAATGGTGTTAATTTGAAGTGGATCTGATTTGCTGCTGTATTTTGAGGTCATCTTGCATGATTACTATCACTAGTCATTGTTTTGTGCTTGCTCAAGAGAGAACTGCAAAGCCAAAGTAGCAAGTTTAGGATCCTTAGTAGTGGGTCTCTATGATTTCAGCTTGAGAAAGTGAAACATGGAATCTATCCTTTGTATCTAGCTCGAGAGAGTGGCTTTGACGAGGACAAGGGATGGGCATCTTCCATCTAATGTTGAAGTCTGAGAGAATTCGACAAAGATAACTTAACTGTTCGAGAAAAAAAAAGCTTTACATAAAGTCCTACCTACCCATGACACTTTATCCCATTGTGAGCATCAACGTTCATCCACTAAGTTGAATTCAATAATTGGTTGGTCAATTCCCCAAATGTTACCTCATTATTTGATAATTTCGTGTCAAGTGTTGAATTGGATTGATAATTATAACCTAAAATTCTAAGCTTAAACCAAAAAGGTGCAGTAAGTATTTAGTTGAATAGATTGTTGTCATACTTCTATAATTTTATTCGAAGGAAAAGCTACTCTCTATGGGATCTACCCCAACTCATTTAGTTGAGTTATATACTAACTCGCTATCGTTGAAGCTTAGAAATGGATGAAGTGTCTTTGAAACATTAATCAGTAGTGCATTGAGTATGAGTTGCCTATTTGACTTCATTAGATGAATATATGAGAATGCCTTAGTTTGGAGTTGAAAGATTACTCCTTGAATAAATGCCTTTTAAGAGTAAATTACAGTTAGGCTCCATGAGTGTATGTTGAGCATGTTTTAGCTAGGATATGGTAGTTCCTCCTTGAAAATGAGTAAATATAGAATTTCATGCATTTCAGGTTGTTAGATGTAGTTCCTACTCCTTTGTGTTGCATTGACTATGTTTAGTTTGGAATTGAAGTTTTCCTCCTTGTTTATGTGTGCATTTAAATGTGTTGGTTGCATGATGGGCTGCTAGTTTAAGTCTTTTCCTTAAAAAAGTATTTAGAATCGTCATTCGAGGACTAATGTTCCCAAGGGGGAGATATTGTAATACCTTGGAAACTTGTAGGTGAAACTAGAACCTAACGTAAGAATTCTAGGGCTTGACGTGAGAGTTTTAGAGTTTGATGTGTGGTTTAGAATTGTAAAATGGCTTACCAAACTTATAATGAGGGGTTTAGGGGTTAAACGTCAAGGTACGACTTCCCAAAGACCAACCAAAGGGGTCCTTCAGGAGGACCCCAAAACAGTCCCTAAAATTGCCCAAAGAGGACTACCTACGGTTGGGACTCACGACCCGTAGGTGAACCCAAGCCCTGTGGGAAGAGGTCCTAGGTCAAGGCCCCATTTGAGTAGCTCCATACCAGCACCTATGAGTGTGCAACACGCCCCGTTGACCCACGCACAGTCCCTGGTCATGGGCTTGGGTCGTGCCTGCAACACTGTCCAAGGTCGGCCAAGGTAGGGGTCTTTAGGTAAATTCCTATTTTAGTTGGTTATAAGGGGGGTCATTTTATATGGACTTTATACACCTATATAAGCTATTTTAATTTAATAACCACCCCAACTAAGTCATTAATTCCAAAACCCCAAAAGATCCCAAAGTTCTTCATCTAAAAAATTCTCTCTCTAGAAACCCCATGACTTGAAGAACAAGATAGAGCTTGAATATTTGTTCAAGAAAAAGACTCCATTTTTGAAAGCTTTTGTTAGAGCTTTGAATCAAGGTATGTTAGCTTATTTATTTATATATTGATTCTTCCATCCATAGAGCCCCCTAGATTTCCCCTAATTGTGAAGACAAAACCCAATTCTAGCTAGGGTTTCTTTCTACATTGTAGGTAGTGTTGAAGTATTATTCCAATTGAGTGGATAGTACTTGTTTATGATTGCTTTTAATAATTAATTATGATATTATGATGAATTAATGTGATTTTCATGGTTAACGCTAGTCTAATTGATGAATTGAATTATGTGGGTCTTTGCCATGAAAGGTGAAATTGAGGATTCATAGGTGATCTTCTAGAATTGATGTTATGAGTAGTAATTGTTCAAGAATAGAAACATATAGATGAATTGTGTTAGAATAATGTTAATTTGATGGATCTTGACTAGTAAATCTTGATGTTGAACCTTTATGATGAATTATGACTAGAATCACCTACTAATGAAGAATTTGATTATAATGCCTTGAAATCTAGGTATGAATGATGATTGGAAGAAGTAAAGCTTTGAGTGTAAGACTTGTAGTCATGAATGCTGATCACTAGGGTTTGGAGAGTAAAACTAATATGATGAACTATGTATGTTAGGGCTTAGAGAGTAAGGTCTATATGAGAATAGAAGCTTAAAATGGCTTACCAAACTTAGAATTAGGGGTTTATGGGTTAAATGTCAAGGTACGACTCCCCAAAGACCAACCAAAGGGGTCCTTGAGGAGGACCCCAAAACAGTTCCTAAAAATGCCCAAAAAGGGAAACCTACGGTTGGGACTCACGCCCCGTAGGTGGACCCACGCCTAGTGGGAAGGGTTCATGCGTCAAGGCCTTATTTGAGGAGCTGCAGACCAGCACCTACGAGTGTTCATCATGCCCCGTAGACCCACCCACGGTCCATGGGTAATGGGCGTGGGTCGTGCCTACAACACTGTCCAAGGTCGACCAAGGTAAGGGTCTTTAGGTAAATTCATATTTTAGTTGGTTTTAAGTGGTGGTCATTTTATATGGACTTTATACACCTATATAAAATATTTGAAGTCATTAACCACCCCAACTAAATCATTAATTCCAAAACCCCAAAACTTCTTCATCTCAAACATCCTCTCTCTAGCAAACCCAAAACTTGAAGAAGAATATAGAGCTTGAAGCTTAGGTCAAGAACAAGACTTCATTGTCACAATCTTTTGTCAGGGATTTGAATCAAGGTATGTTAGCTTATTCATCCATGGATTCTTCCATCCATAGAGCCCCCTAGATTTCCCCCAATTGTGACGACAAAACCCAATTCTAGCTAGGGTTTCTTCCTACATTGTGGGTAGTGTTGATGTATGATTCCAATTGAGTGGATAATACTTGTTTATGATTATTTTTAGTATTGAATTATGATATTATTATGAAATTTTGTGATTTCCATGGTTAATCCTAGTCTAATTGATGAAATTGAATTATGTAAGTTTATGCCATGAAAGGTGAAATTGAGGATTCATATGTGATCTTCTAGAATTGATGTTATGAGTAGTAATTGTTGACGAATAGAATCATATAGACATGAATTGTATTAGAATAATGTGAATATGATGAATTTTGACTAGTAAAGGTTGAAGTTGAACCTTTATGATGAATTATGACTATATTCACCTACCAATGAATAATGTGATTAGTATGCCTTGAAATCTAGGTATGAATGATGATTGTCAGAAGTAAATCTTTGAGTGTAAGGCTTATAGTCATGAATGTTGATCACTAGGGTTTTGAGAATAAAACTATTATGATGAACTAGGTGGAAGACCTTTACCTACCTAATCTACCTCATGAATGCTTGAATGTATGAAGTTATAGAATCACTTTAGTTATGATGATATCCATGTCTAATGTAGAATTCTAGATATGGTATTATGCATGAATATGATATAACATGAAAGGTTCTCTCACATAGAATGATTCTAGATTGATAGTCTATTCTCACCCAAAATGAAACTAAGTCCTAGGACTATGAAATGTGATTAGGCTTGTGGTGATTCCCCTAAAAGTCCTTTACATGATAGGAATATGAGGTGAGTTCCCTTACTTCTAATTAGTTAAACATGCGGTGATTACCCATTTTATGATATGGGGAGTGTGAGGTGATTACCCTTTATCACTACAAGAAACAGTGTTTATTGTAGCGCAAAATGTCACCACAAAAGGTCATAAGGTCGCCACTAATGATATATAGTAGCGACTACTTCCCCGTTGGTAGTACTTCCATAACTAAAGGTGTTTTGTGACGACAAATGAAAGTCGCTACTATAAAACAGTATTTGTGGTGACATAAAGCGTCACAATATGTAAATAACTATGCCACCAAAACCATAGTTACAATACACATATTTGGCCTAGTTGCCACTAAATAATGATTTTTAGTGGCAACTTTTCTGCCACAAAAATCTATAATGATCTGCAGCGAGTTAATGTCGCCTCTAAAATACGACGTTCAGTGGCAACTTTGCTGCCACAAAACTGATAAATTATATGTTGCGAGCTGATCACGTCTCCTCTAAATAAACGTATTTAGTAACGACTCCTCCCGCTACAAAAATATATTAACTATCAGTGGAAACCATTTTTCCATTGCAAAAGGCTACTTTGAATAGCAACGTAAGTCACCACAAAAACTACTATAACATTTGCTGCAACATTTATTTCATTACTAAATATTTACCACTAATCAACAATAGTAACAATAAAAACTGTAAATCAGATTCTCTAAATTTAATATATAGCTATTAAGAACATCTAAAGTATTTCACAAAATGAAAATATTATAAATACAAAAAATTCAACTGCATAATAGTACTTCCATTAATGTTGTATCCATATACATACATGTGATCAAAATAAAAAAAAAAATTCAATTGTATATGCATATACATATGGTCAAAAAGCAAAAACTTCCATTGCAGGCCTTCAAACTTCTTTTAGATTGGCCCCATTGTTTAAGAAACTTGTCCCTGTAATTAGAAAAAACACAATCACTTTCTAATTCGAATAATAGAAGAGGTGATATAGATCACATAGGAAAATATAAGTGTCTTATTTGCATATTTCCTTCTCCCAGAATTTCCAGCAACATTGAAAGACATGTTCCTAAGTCCAATGCATATAATGAAAAAATTGAACAACCTCAAGTAAAGCCTCTCTATCCTCCAAAAAAGATCAGATTGCTGAACTTGTTCCTTATACATTAGTACAAACTTATGCTGATCGTCTTAGATATAATCAAGCTAAGAGTGATGTCCCTATATCCCTGACTATTGCTTTTACTGTAAACATCAAGGTCATTTAGATCATGATTGTACATTAAAACAAAGAGATGAAGACCTTAAAAAAAAGAAAGGAAATAGAAATTGGAAAAGCAAAAAACAAAAAAGAATTTGACACCATTCCTCAGCAGTCACATGTAGATAAAGAACCAGGTCAAAAGAAGGCTAATAAGAATACATAGCAAAAGGACCTGGACACAAGAGGAAAACATCAGGAGGATCACTGGCAAACACAACGAAAAAAGAACACTAACTAGCACCAAGCACCAAAGAGTCTCACCAAGCAAGCTGATCAACAACATACTTCACAAGCACGTATAATCTCTATTCCTACACACAATGCATATACTGATCTAGATGTGCAGGAACACACACAAAGTGTGCAGGAACTAACCAAGGGCAAGGGAAACACAATTGCTAGCAGCACTCAAGCTGTCACAAAAATGAGTCTGCAGCAACAGGAACAAGGAGAAAAGCAAATGAATTTGGCAAAGAAATCTGGAAAGAAGATTATTGCTACTCCACCACAGGTTGATCCTCAAGTTCCAGTAAATAAAAACGGCAATCAAACAAAGGCAGTGCATAAACAATAGTTCACTGCTTGCAACACCTGGAATCAATCCACGTTTCTCAAAATAATAGGACAACAAGTAAATTTAGTTCAACTACGACACAGTATGAAAAACAACTATCATGTAGCAAGGAATTAGCAAAAAAAGAAAACATTCCTGTATTTTCAAACTTCCACCAGAAGATTAACTCATATTTATGTCAATAATTTCATCAAACTGTTTGTATACGTTATTCACAATTAGATTTAAAGAAACAAGCCAATAACTGTAATAAGTAAGAAAGAAGAACTGTCAAAGAAATAAAAAAAATTTATGAAGAAAAAGATAAAGTACCTATTGCATCCTAGTCATGATAGCGACCATTTGTTCTTGGAACATTTTGTCAACTTCACCATTCATGTGTTCACACTCCTATTCCAAATTTTTTTCCAAATCTTCTTCCACAGGTCTTTTTAAATCTGCCTCCATGTGTTCATGTTCTTCTTGTAGCTTTCATTCCATATCAGCTTTCATCTCTTGACGCATACTTTCCATTGCTGAAGACACACTAGCCTCTATGTCTACCTGTTGTATTTGAGAATTTTTAGGAGGCTTTTTCCCATATCCTTTTCCGCAAACATAGCCTGATCTCTCATCGAGAACTGAGGATAAAATCTCATTCCTAGTCATGGGATTTTTGATTTCTTCTGATTGTTGTTCAATAACAAGTTGTTCGACCTGGCTCTATAACAATATGTACCAGTTACATCAAAACATAATGGACATATTGAAACTAACATGTAGTAAGTCAGTAAGATAGTGAGGCAATGATTTTAGAAAATTACATGAATCTGTTGAGATTGTGGATCCAACCATACATGTTCTCCGCTAGCACTTTTACATGTGTGTTGGATCTCCCAGACTTTATCTGGTGAGTCTTTTTCTCCCGATAGTGGATCTCTCTGCAATATATTTCAATAAGGAAAACACACAAGAACACGTATATGTAGTAATAGGAGAAAAATGTATTTTCACCGTAGATTTCTCTACTTCTGCAAATGATCTTGTACCACAAGAATTCTTAGTTATTTGTTTTTCTCTATTGTTTTTGTTTCTTTCACTAATAACCTACAATAGATCAGAATATATTTATTCAAAGAGAAAACTAGCATTCGACCACACTAGGTATTTTCTAAATTCAATAACTGTTGTTATTAATTAAATTACCTTGAATTTCTTACTGCCAAAATACTTAACTAGGTATTTCCAGTCCTCCAACTCAACATCCTCAAGATGATTAGACATTCTGTCTTTATTCGTACTATAGGCACAATAGTGATTATGTAATTGAGCTTTCCAAGCTCTAAAAAGTCTTTGCATAGTGCTTATCACAAAGCCTTGTAACTTATGTGCTCGCAGCCCACCAGAAACTTCAAATTTGTCCTGAACAAATTATAACATTAAATTTGATAATTCAAGTAATATAAAAAAATACAATTTTGAAAGTGATTTATTACCTTGACCTTATACCACATTGATTCTCCATGTTTTGAAATAATATTTTGCCAATTTCCATCTTGAAATGAGATACTGCTCCTCATGATCAAGCCTGCGTAATTAACAATATCTCTAGCCCTAGCACTCACAGCTCTATCAATATCATCTGGAATGATTACTTTCATTTTTCCTCCATTCTTAGTTTTAATATCAATAATTTTAGATTTATATTTCCCTCTTCCTCTCTTTCTATTGATGCGAGAAACTGCAAAGAATAAACTATCAGTAAAAGAAACGTATCAGTGAATATTCATTCTACTGCTTTATAATGTATACTAGTTTTCATAGTTACTTCACCAGTATAAACTAGTGACCCCAAATTGTTGTCATAAAGGGTTTTGAGTCTTTTGAAATTTTGTTACAAAGTTAACACAACAAACAACACTCAATCGTTATATAGATAAGAACATTTAACAAACTCTGTTTTCTGCTACAGATTCATCGCTGTAACATGGTTGCACTCGTAAACAAGAATGAAGCAATAACTAGCTCTACATTCTCGGTCAAAACTGATATACACTCGTATTACTGCACCTAATTTACTTGCAAAAAGAATAAGTATCAGAGGAGAACCAAAATCAACATCATGCAGTCAACTATGTTGAACCAACTTCACTCATCATGTGCTGAAGTTGCTTGATGCTAAGCAATTGAGTCAATCTACTAGGGAGGTACGTGAACTAACCTGCACCAATTTCAACCTCTAGGGCGGGACAAATACTTTCGTCTAGATTTCTTGATGATTGTGTCCCTAGATATGTTCTTTGGAGAGGATCACTTGATATTTGTTCCGCCTATAGATGTCCTTGACTTGGGTTAGGTGTCTGTCCTATCTCCAATGATACTTTAGCAACTATTATTTGTTGTATTGGTGGATGAGATGTAGTACCAAAATATTCACGTTCTTAAAAATTTCCACGTCCACCTCTTGCATCATCTCTTGCACTATTGCCTTTACCTCGTCCACGTCCTTGACCAGTTCCTTTCATTTCCTGGAACATTAGATATAAAAAGAGAAGTATCAGAATCAGAAATTAAAGCTTATTATATCTACCTGTCAAGGAAAATATCGATTCATAAAGCACAGTATTATATTAAACATGTAAAAAATGTGGGACACTTTACTAACAAGTACTATTGTTTCATTGATGGAAATGTAAAGCATTGATTTTACTTAAAACACTGATTCTATTTACAAAGTTAAAGCTACAAATGACATGAATTAATTTCATGTCAGCCCAATAAGAACAAAATATAGAGAACCTATCAAAACAAGAGCTAAACATCTATTTTAGTAGTCTTTGTTTCTCAATCATCAAAAGTATTCATCAGTGTCTTCTCCATGATCATCATCTAGTAACTCTTCTTTGGTTTCTTCACTCCCAGATACATCTGTATGATTGTCATTAATGAAAATATCTTCCTCATTTTCTTGATCATTAGTACGCAAAACAGTTTGTGGTTCAACATCATCCCTGTATAAAGACACATGAATATCAGGTTCATGGTCATTGGGACACAAAATATTACATTTCACTTCCTCTTGTTGATAAGCTTCTTCATTCATTACTGCTTCTTCAACTTCAGGCATATTAAAAAGATCTCGAGGATTTGACTTTACAACAACGAGCCAATCTTTGTCAACCACGTATTTCCAATAGAAGACTTATTCAGACTGAGATGCCAATACAAATGGATCATTTGTATTTACGGCACAATGAGTATTGACACTTGTAAAACCATATTTTTCAATCTTATATCCTCTTCCTAGGCGAGCCACATCCCACCAGTAACACTTGAATAGATGAACTTTTCTATTTCCAACGTAGCGTAACTCGTAAATGTCCTCTAATACACTATAATACTCCTTATTAGAGTCTGAATCATCTCCTCTAACAAGAACTCCATTGTTCTGTGTTTTTCTCACAAGCTCTTTTGTTTGGAACCAAAATCCATTCACCATAAATATTGAATATCGATGCACCAATGGTTCTGGACCTACAACTAAGCTTATGAGCTCATTAGTTGTGCGTCCTTGTGAAGCTAGTACAAATATCTACAAAAAAAATAAGACTTGTTCATACTTAGATGTCAACAATAATAGTTAATTAAGTGTTGTTCGTAAATTCTTACACGTGCACGAATTAAATCAATAAAATCATTATTCAGCATTCCATGAGGTTTCATTGAACCTTGTATTTCAATCTCTCTCATGTATTCCCTACATTTTGTGTTAGTTAAGGTTAATTAAAATATCTTGATGTGAAATTAAATCTGAATTAAAAAGAAACTTACTCTATGAAAGGTGAAACCTCTTCACAATTTTGAAGAATATACAAAACTGCTTGGTTGAATTCATCATGGGGTAGTTTTTTTCCATCAGAAGACCCCTTTGTTTGCCCACTTTTTTTAAAGTTAGAAATCTCACCATTTAATTCAAATCCATCATCATTTCTTACTAGTTTATTGAACTTAGATGAGATACTCTTAAAATAGTGTGAGAAAAATGTAATTCCTTCATTTGCGTCATGACCTTCTGGATGACCAGGATTGTGAATATATGATTTAAGTGTTCGCAAATACCTATAAATAGATTTCCAATTTATAAAATATGACATTTAAAACATATTGTCATCAAAATTACAGAATGATATGTTGCCTCTCAGTAGAGTACATATCCCGATATTGAACTGGTCCACCAAGTTTTGCCTCTCTGGCCAAGTGTATCAACAAATGAATTATGACATCAAAAAATTTCGGAGGAAAAACCATTTGAAGTTTACACAATATGATTGGAATTTTAGCCTCAAGGATATCAAGATCTTCAATTGTCAAGCACTTAGAGTATAGATTCTTGAAAAAATTTCTTGAGGCTATAATTGGTTGACACACTTCCTTAGGCAGTAAACCACGTATAGCAACTGGTAAAATGTCTTGCAATAATACATCATGATCATGAGACTTCAATCCATGTATCTTTTACTCAAGTACATTAACACACCTTGAAATATTTGATGAAAAGGCATCCGGAACCTTCAAATTAGCTAGGAAATCACATAGCTTGAACTTCTCATCAGGGGACAATGCATAGCATGCAACCGGTCACAAAATTTTATCTGCATCCTCAATTGGATGCAACCCTTGCCTAATACCAAGGTCCACCAAATCATATCTACTTTTCAATGTGTCTTTTGTCTTTCCAACAATACTCATCACAGTTGATAAAATATTGTCAGACACATTTTTTTCTATGTGCATCACATCTAGGTTATGTATTAACCTAAGACTCTTCCAGTAAGGCAAATGAAAAAAGATACTTTTCTTCCTCTATTTATAAGAATTGGCAGAAACATTACGCTTTCTCTTTTGTCCTTTACCAAAACTCACATTGCCTAAATTTTGTAATTGTATAAGTGCTTCATCACCTGTTAAAGGGCTAGGTGTGACATCCATTTCCACTTTTCCATCAAATAACACCGTATTTCTATGCCATGGATGATTTGTGGAAAGGAAGCGACGATGACCCATATAACACAACTTGTTACGTAAGAAAATCGATTATGTGTCTTTATGGTAACAAGGGCATGCAAGCTTTCCTTTGGTTGACCATCCAGAAAGGTCCCCATATGCAGGAAAGTCATTAATCGTCCACATAAGAGCCACACGCATAAGAAAATTAGATTTTGAGTGTGCATCATTAGTCTCCACCCCATCCCACAATTCTTTCAACTCTTCAATCATTGGTTGTAAGTATACATCAATATAATTGCCAGGAGACTTAGGGCCTAGAATAAGAAGTGTCATCATGAAATATGAACTCTTCATGCAATCCCATGGTGGCAAATTATATGTAACTAGAATGAGAAGCCAAATGTTATGATTGGTACTCATATTTCCATAAGGTTGGAATCCATCGCTTGCTAAACCTAATTGGACATTTCTTAATTCATCTAAAAAAGTAGGATGATGCTCATTGAAAGATTTCCATTCTATTGAGTCAGACGGATGTCACATAACACCATCATCAATATTTTCTTCCTTGTGCCACCTCATTTTCTTTGATGTCTCTTTTACCATGTATAGTCTTTGAAGCCTTGGTTTGATAGGAAAATGTCACAGTACCTTATGAGCTACTTCTTGCCTTTGTGTTCTTGTCACTTCCATCTAGACTTACCACACTTGGGACATGATTGGGCATTGGCATAATCACGCCAATATAAAATACAGTCATTCTGACATGCATCTATTTTGGTATACCCCAAGCCCTCACGAAGAACTTTCTTTGCTTCATAGAAAGAGGTAGGCACAAATGACCCATCGTGAAGAACTTCTTTAAAGAAGATTAATAACTGATCAATCGATTTGTTGCTCGAATGATTAAGATACTTCAAGTGAAGTAATTAACAATAAAAGACAACTTTGAGACTATTGTGCAACCAAGATAAAGTTCTATCTAAGCATCTTTTAATAGTTTGTAGAACTTTGTTGCATGGATATTTTGCTCTTCATTACCCTCTGAAGAATTCGTATTATTCTCCACATTTGTATATCGACAAGCATTGTGAATCATTTCAGTAATGTCATCATCTTCATTGCTATCATCCTCTACTTCATCTTTATGTGTGACATTAGAATTTTCAACTCTAGCTAACACTTCTCCATGCAAGTCCCACACTTTCTAAGAATCCCAAAAGCCCTTTTTTAATAAATCTCTCTTACATCATTTTTTAGCTTGAACACTGTATTCATACACCCTTTACAAGGACATCAAATCATAGTGTTCACCCCGGGTTGACTAAATGCCCAATTAAGAAAACCTTCCACTCCATCTATATACCTTTGATCAACTCTATTCCTAATATTTAAGCAACTTTTATCCATTCCTACTTTTAAGAAAAAAACAATTAATTAATTAATTCAATTGACGACCCATCTGGGAATCTATTCGACTCTTACTGCACAAAAATGAAGATCCAAAAGAATAAACAACAATTCAAAGTACCAATTTATGTTTTAAAAAAAAGCTTATTTTCAGTGAAATATATCTATAAAAAATCATGAATTGCATACAAGAATTATATTTCCAATAATGGTGATATGTCATAATTTAGCGTAAAAGAAAAAAACAACTAGAAAAGAAAATTCCGAGATCATGTGTGGCAGAGAAATATGGATAAATAAAGTAAAAAATATCAATAATGAGGCAATGACTAAAATTGAAAATTAAATGAGTAGTGATCTTTCTATGACGTACATAATGTTGAAAATCAAACAACACACAAATATCAAAGTTTGCTAGAAAGATGTAGACCACAATCCGGCCAAGATTGATCGGAAAATGACCTGAAAAATCCAGCAAAACGAAAGAGGAACATAAGTTGTGAGGACATTAAAAGTAAGTAAGTAGTTAAAAGTAACAATACAACATAAATATCAAGAATTTGAATCTAAATGAGGTTTACTGGATTTAGGAGAGTGAAAAACATTATTTACGATGTCCCTAAGCTACTCTCCACTAAATGTACATAATTCCACAAGAAATCACCAAAAAAATCTCTCTCCAAGTTCGACGATAAAAAAATGAAATAAAGAAGAACACACTAGTGACTTGATTGTTCCTATTGTCACTATGGCAAAGTAGAAAATGAGTCACCAATGTGAGGATAAATGTTTTGACTGACTCTGTAGGCGAGGTAATAACTTCTCAGCTATTGTCATTAGTGTGTATGCAAAGAATGAGCAAGTCATAGAGAGCTCGTGGAAAACTTTACAGACTATAGGTGCTTCTATACAAGTACCATGAATTCTTAGTAGAACTTTAAAAATGACATGTATGTCAATGAAATGATTGGTCAACCTGTAACAGTTGTTGAGGTGCAGGTGTTTAAGAAAATGCTAAACTAGTTACAACTCACTCTTTTGAAGGCACATGGATGTTTTTTCACTTGGAGCAATAAATAACACTACTAAGAATTCATGGTCACCAATGCAAGGATAAAAATGTTACGAATAGTACTCCTGATGTTCAATCTTATGGATCTGTTTATCTGGTAACTTAAGATTACAAAAGGGTAGGTTAAATTTAGCAGAGAGTACAGTTATGTGTCATGAATCTATGTGTTCGGTGAATGCAAACAAATATCAGAAGCAAAAAAGTATTTCCATTTGTTGCAAGGAATAGGTTGTTTTTTCACCATCATATGCTAGTGTAGGAATAGGTTCTGAATTCACCCATGATTTTAGAGTTTTGAATTTGAATAGCGTCAACATCAACATTTTGTTTGACCAATTTTAGAAAAATCATATACACTCATAATGCCTCTTTTTTACTGCACTTATATCATAATCAACATGTTCACCGCAAACTACTCTTAAATTTCAACCAAATATTGTCCAAACGCCTACATGATATTTTAAGTAAGCTGTAATATAGATTTACAATGAATTTTAGAAGCCATACAACAAATGAACACTCACATTAATAACAAAAAAATTCCTAATACTCTCCTGTAAGAGAAGATAGATTCCCCTCAATTCTGAAACAGAGAAGCCCCTTGGCCCTAGCAATTTGTTTTACACATATACAATCTAGTATTACAGACTTTGGATCCATAGGCAAGGTTGTAATTGCGACCACTACTTCAAAGGGTCGAGGCTTGGTGACCTGTCACCTTTGCATGTGCAACCACTTCTTTGTAGGATCGAGCCTTGGTTCCACAAGAGCAGCTGCACCAACAGGTGTTGCACCAACAGGTGTTGCACCAGCAGGTGTTGCACTAGCAAGTGTTGCACCAGCAGGTGTTGCACCAGCTATTGTGATTCAAATCCCAAGTTTCAATCGGACCTTCGAAAATAATTCGGGGTCCCACCAACATAAACCAAATATGTTACCCAATTAGAAACAAAATTCTGGACTTAATGTAACTTACAAAAATTTCAGGGGAGGTCATCTTGACAAAAGTAGGTCTCACACAAAAGGCTCCATTTTAACTATAAGTAAGAAGATATCTTGAAATGAATTTGAAAGCCTTAAGACGCAAACAAATGTAATTCTAGACAAAACTCAACATTCCAGAACTAACAAAACCATTAAAACTTCATTTCAAGGCCATTTACTAAAGTTACATACAAGCAGATTTAGCCAGCCATGGACTCATACTCTTAAGTCATATTTATCTATATTTCACTTTAGTTAATCTAATCCAGTAAGATCAAGAGCTCAGCATACTGAGTAGTCTAAACACGAGGATGTACGATGGTTTTCTTTATGGTAGAGCCATTTATTAACCAACAAGAGCTCCAATTAAGGAAAATATTGTTGTTCAGTTGAAATAATAACACTTCAAGAGCATCAGTAAACCAAATCACCAACAAGCTTTTATGTCTGGGAAAAGATTACAAACTCTTGACACTTTTTAGAAGGTTTCAAACAAATTAACATATACATACAGAAATTGAGTTGTATTGAAATAATAACAACACACATAGAACTACAATTTTCTTTTAAAACAACAATTTTTGTACATTTTTCGACATCAATATTAACATGCAGTTACTTAACAACATCTACAGTTCTAAAATTTCAAAAAAAAATCTTCAATAAACCTAGAGAAAGAGATAGCTCAAAAACAATTGTGATGATTTAGAATCGACAAAATATGAAAAATAAATAGAGAGTTAACATGAGTGGCACCTTAAAAGCCTTTTGAACAACTTCAAAACTTTGAAAATATCAAAATCTTGCAGTGATTATTAAACTTCGAACCTTTCTTGTTACAACATTCCAGCAACTTATAATTTCTGTAGATTTTTGAAAACCTTTTGCCTTAAAACTTGAAAACGCTTCAATCTGCTATAGATTTTTGAATGGGTTAAAGAAATAGAGGTAAGATTAAGGGAAAAAAAATACCATCTGAAAGAAATTTGAGCACTTACCTAAATAGAGTTCACATTTTATGAAAAGAGAAGCGATTTAACAGATTTGATAGTGACAATTTGAAGAATCCTCAAGAAAAGTTGAGCTAATGGAGAGAAATGAAGCGGAAATGTGAGAAGATGAGTGTTTGGAGAGAAAAGTTGTGTGTGTAATTTTTTATCAAATATTTTCATTTGTTTTCTTTTAACTTTTTATGTTAAATTAATATATTGACTTATTAGGAGCGGTCATGTCGCCACAAAATTCATTTAGATGTGACAAATTAGATGTTGCCACTGAAGAATATGGAGCCATGATTTTGGTATTAGCGGGAACAAATAATTGAGAATTAGCAACGACTATTAGCAGCAAGTTAACATAACTCGCCACTAAATGTTTATATACTGCAATGCCTTCCTATGTCGCCACTGGATATATAACTTTTGTAGCAACAAATCGGTTCGCCGCTTAATATTGCCAGAATAAATCCTATTTCTTGTAGTGTATGCATGTATGACTCCTGAGGCAAGCTGTGATTACCCATTAGTCTTTATGTTGATCATAGAGGTGATTACCTATGATCCTTATGTGATGATATGGAGGCGAATACCTATATTACACATTAAAATAGATTTGGAGGCAAATACCTATATCACATTAAAATGAACATGGAGGCGAATAATTATGATTTATTAGTATGTATGAATAGAGGTGATTACCCTTATCTTTATGATTCCATGATATGTGTGGCTTAAGGTGAGTACCTTTGTCCTTCATGATGAACTAAACATGTATGTCTTGAGGTGATTATCCCTTGCATTTATGAACATGAGCATGACTAGTTTGGATTATAGCTTGGTAGGCCCCTCTAATACATGCATGACTAGTGGTGATTCTTCTTGTCTTTATGATCTTAAGAGATGATATACATGAATGATGAACCTAAAGTGTCTAGCTTAGTATGGGCAGGATTATGGGATCTTGTTCATGTATGACACAAGGTTTCCTTGAGGTGACTCATGAAGTGTTTCTCTTATGTGATTTATGGTCAGATAGGATTGTGCTATAATTGCCTTCCTTGTTATGTTTTGATTTACTAAAGGTAAGGGATTTCCTTGGTCATTAAGTAAGCTAAGAATGAGACCAAATGAAATGGAAGCATGAATATGTTGACTGCAAGGTTATGCTTAGTGTGAATGGTATTATGGAATGCCATTCATGCATTGCACAAGTTTAATTTGAGGTTACTTGAGAAGTAGTTCTCTTATGAGATGGGTGACTAAGGAGGGAATAATGCTTATACGATGCTAATTATGGAGACTTTGCTTATGATTATGATATTGTCTCTTATGCTTATCATTTATGTTTAATGAAGTATTTCATACAGTTATGGATTATGTCTTATATTGACTAACCCTCATATTGTACTTTTATGGTGTTATGCTTGCTAACATATTTTGTACATTTTGTACTAATACATACTTTGTCTACATTCTAATCAAATGAAGGGTTCGGAGGTTGAGTTCCACTCTTGAGGATGGGTTTCTAAGGACCAAGGAGTTGAAGATTTGGTGAGTCCTCATAGCTTCGAGGACAAAAGACACTATTTCCTTTATGTCTTTTATTTTCATGTTTTGAGACTATTATATGTGCTATGTCCCAAGGGTTTTATTCAAAAGTTGTATTATATGGTTTGAGACGATGTGTAGTAAGACTTCGAATATATGGATAAAGTTTTTAAAATTTCCGTACTTTTCTATTATCTTATGTTATAATATGCTAAGGGATTGTATGAGACCCTTTCGGGGTCAAGTACGCCGTGTTACTTCTAAGGTATACCCTGGGTCGTGACACCTCCTTATCGCATGGCTCCGACAGAATTGTGAGAGCTTAAAGCTCAAATCTAGGAACTTCTTGATAAATGTTTCATCCATCCAAGTGCTTCGCCGTGGGGTGCTCCTATCTTGTTTGTTATGAAGAAGGATGGTAGTATGCATATGAGCATAAACTATCGACAGTTCAATAGGGTCACCATTCTAAATAAGTATCTATTGCCGTGGATAGATGATATCTTTGACTAGTTGCATGGTGCATCCATTTTCTCTAAAATTGACCTAAGCTCTGGTTATCATTAGTTAAAGATTAGGCCTAAAGAGGTACCCAAAACAGCATTCTGGACCCACTATGGGCAATATGAGTTCTTAGTGATGTCATTTGGGATGACCAATGCGCATGTAGCCTTCATGATTTTGATGAATGGTTTGTTCAAACAATTCCTGGATTCTTTTGTTATCATATTTATTTATGACATTTTGGTTTATTCGAAGAGTTAGAAAGAGCAGGCCGACCATCTTCGTATTGTTTTGGGTATCCTCAGAATAGAGAAGTTTTATGCAAAAATTTTCAAGTGTAAGTTCTAGTTGACTTCAGTTACCTTTTGGGGGCATGTGGTTTCAAAGGAAGGGGTAATGATAGATCCCCAAAAGATCGAAGTAGTCAAGAACTAGGTCCGACCTATCTCTGTGACTGAAGTTAGGACTTTTGTGGGGCTCACTAGCTACGATCGATGGTTTGTGAAAAAAATTGCTTTTATCGCCACACATTTGATAAAGCTGACCCAAAAGGATGTGCCTTTCGAGTGGACTAAAAAAAGTGAAGAGAGCTTCCAAAAGCTCAAGACTATTCTGACCACAACACCTATTCTATCAATATCGGCGAAAGGTAAATATTTCATTTATTATTGTGATGATTCACATTCTGGCTTGGGTTCTTTGTTGAGACAAGATAAGAAGCTTATAACTTATGCATCATGGTAGTTGAAGGTGCATGAGAGAAACTACCCAACTCATGCCTTGGAGTTGGTAGTAGTAGTGTTTTTCCCTCAAGATCTGGAGGCACTACCTTTATGATGTCAAGTGTGAGGTGTGTACTGATCATCGTAGTTTACAACATGTATTCACTTTGAAGGACCTAAACCTGATATAGTAAAGATGGATGGGGTTACTGAAGAAGTATGTTGTTACCAGCCAGTGTCATCTGGGTAAGGCTAATGTGGTGGTAGACGCATTAAGCCAAGAAATGGTGAGTATGGGTAGTCTAGCTTTCTTGAGTGTGTCCAAGCAACCTTTGGCCAAAGAAATTCAAACCTTGGAGTCTAAGTTCATGCAGTTGGGCATATTAGAGAAAGGTGGGGTGCTAGACAACACTGAGGTTTTGCCCACATTCATTGATGAGATCAAGGCCAAGCAGTTTAAGGATTAGAGTTTGAATGATCTCACAAAGAAGACAGTGTATGGAAAGGCACAAAATGCAGCTTTTGATGCGGGTGGTGTGCTCAGTTTGAAGGGAAGAATTTATGTTACTTGAGTAGATGGTTCGTGGTATTCCATTCATCCTAGTGTGACAAGGATATACCGAGATTTGGAAGGACTTATTGGTGGCCTAGCATGAAGAAAGGCAAAGCTGAGTTTGTGGCTATGTGCCATAACTGTCAGCAAGTAAAGTATGAGCACCAAAGTCCTACAGGTTTGCTTCAGCGAATGCCAATTCTTTAATGGAAGTGGGAAAGGATCGCTATGGATTTCGTCGTTGGTCTTTCCAAGACCTTGGGGAAGTTGACTCCATTTGGTAGTGGTTAACAGACTGACTAAGTCAGCCCACTTCATTCCAGTCAGAGTAGACTATAATGCTCTGCATTTGACTAAGGTTTATGTGAAGGATATAGTGAGGCTACATGGGGTGACCCTTTCCATCATCTCAAACCATGGTACGCAATTAACATAAAAGTTTTGGGGAAAATTGCATGAGGAGTTGGGCACTCAACTCACTTTTAGCAGAGCTTTTTATCCATAGACGGATGGGCAGTCAAAGAGAACTATTCAAGTGTTAGAGGACATGTTGAGGACATGTGTGATTGACTTTGGAGGGTATTGGGATAAGTTCCTACCTTTGTGTGAGTTCTCCTATAATAATAGTTACCACTCCAGCATTGGCATGGCACCATTCGAGGCACTTTATGGGATGGGATGTCGATCACCCCTAGGGTTGGTTGAGGCTGGAGAAGTGAAAGATTGGGGCTTCATTTGGTGCAAGATGATCAGGATAAGGTGAGAAGCATCCAAGAGAAGTTTCTAGCAGCCCAGAGTCAACATAAAACATATGTAGACCGCAAGGTAAGAGACACGACATATCAGGCTGGTGAAAAAGTTCTTCTTAAAGTGTCACCCATAAAGTGGATGACGAGATTCATCAAGAAGGGGAAACTTAATCCTCGACACATCTGACCATTTGAGATTCTTGACTATGTAAGGCCAGTGGCTTATAGGCTGGCTTTACCGCCTGGCCTATATGGAGTCCATCTAGTGTTTCATATGTCCATGTTCAAGAAGTATTATAGGGACGGAGACTACATCATAAAATGGGACTCAGTTGTGTTAGACAATGACTTTTAGTATGAGAAGAACCAGTTGCAATTCTTGATTGTGATGTCTAGAAGCTTAGAACTAAGGAGATAAAGTCTCTGAATGTTCAATGGAAGCATCATCCAGTTGAGGAAGCTACTTCATAAACTGAGAAGGACATGCTAGACAAGTATCCCAGTTTTTCGACGATTATGATTCTACTCTACTCTTGCCATAGCTAGTTCTCCTAGTTTATTACTTGGGTATGAGTGATGGGTAAATTAGTATCAATTGTAACGACCCATTCCCGTTGTTATGGAAAAGCAAATGGGGAAGGTATTTGGGCCAGAAAACTATTGAGTAGTAAATTGGAAATTTCTAACCTAAGCAAGACTTGGACGAAATCTGAGTTAGGTGAGATCTAGGGCAATCCGATGATGGATTGATGATTTAATTATAAATTTTATCATGTAAGTGGATAGCCAAGACGTTAAGGAGCCTTTACTGCTTTACGGAATCGAAATCAAGCAAGTAAAACTCCCGAAACTAATCTTGGCGTGAAGGGGTAGTTTTAGAACGTCAAGGTTTGAAGGTGTTTTGAAATGGGATCTTGGAACTCAAATTCTGAGTATCGGTCTCCATGCAAGCCACTGGGGTGGGCTTAATTCCGCTAGGGCGGGGCCACTGTGGTGGGATAGGGTCCGTTGTGGCTGGCTAGTCTCGACTTGAACCTGTGCAAATCCCAAACGTTATTTTATGTAAAACCTCGTTCTTAAGAACTAAGGGACGACCTAGGACAATTTCTCATCAAATTTCCACGAATTCTCGCGCCAAAGGTAAGTTAATTACTCCCCTAATATGTATTTCAATTCTTAGAACTTAGAATTCTTATCAATTATCGTTGAGGGAGGGTTTTGGCCATAAGTTGATTGTGGGAAAAGCCCTAGATGAGCATTAGGATCATGGGTCTGGCTTTGGGTTGATATTTTGATATAATTCGGGTAAATTAGGCCTTGTTTTTTTATCCTTGCATTAATTAATTGTTTTAGACCAAAAACAAGCTGCAAAACTCTAGAAAGGGAAGACTTAAGTGTTTTAGGAGTATTCAAGCTTGGTTTCTATAACATCCCGCCTTAGAAAGAACTAGAATTTTAAAGAATTAATTTTGGAAAGAATGAAAATCTAAAAGTTGGAAAGTTTTGCTAAGTATGTGTTTTGGGTCAACTTCAAATTACCATAACTTTCAGTATAAGATGTGTTCGGTGTGCCATAAGATGGCAAATGAAAGGGCTTGGAATCCTCTTCCCAACACCACTGAGTTTGTTGATTTCAATCTTGTATGAGGGAGATATGCCCGTTTGAAGTTGGGCTGTCAAGTTAAGGAAAGCCACCCGGATTTAAGATGGATATTTTTGTCTTTTCCTTACCCTATCAGATTGAATTCGTTTTTAGTAATTAATTAGGGATCTAAACTGATTTGGTTCAGTGTACAGAGTTGCAATTTACCCTATGGCTTTGAGAGAAGAGAAAATAGAAGAAAAGCCAAGGTTTCGTCACGTTCTTGAGATTTCGATTGCGGATTTCTCCATGGGTTAATTCCTAAGAGCTATGTTAGTTCACATATTGTTGGGTTCATTCACCCACGCACCAATCATGATTTAATTAAGTTAAATTACATTCTTGAAAATAAAGGATTTGAGTTCTTGATGAGTCTTGTTGAAGTTTCCTTCATTATCTTGATTGTTTAGATTTTGATGTGCTCTTGAGATAATCGTATGAGTTTTAAGGTTGTTTTTGAGTAGATTCTTGTACACTAATGTTGGGTATTCGAATCAAAGTGATTAGGGAAGAAACCATTCGGTTCTAGGTGAATTGGTCTTAGAAAACTAGTAAGAAAATTCATCAAGTTTTCTAGGTAAAGGGGTGGGGCGCCGCACCACTCAGTACAGCATAACTTTCCTTCTGTAGTTTTGGCTCTAAAGTGTCGTGCCACTCAGTACACCACAACTTTACTTCTGTAGTTCAGGATCTGGTGCCCTATGCCACTCAGTACACCAGGGTCGCTAGGTCCTCTACCCTTTCACACTTCTATCCGTTTGAGTTCCCTCAAATTGTACCTATGTTTCATAGTTGATTTATACACTCTAAGGTACATCTAAACATCATGAGATCATCCATAACATGAGATGATAACCCTTGAATCCCTAATTCAAATTTAAGGTAGAGTTAAGAGTCAAGTCTAGAGATTTTCTTGGAGTCTTATCAAATGTTTTTTACAATCGTTTAAACTTGTTTTGAAGACATAAACATTGAGTTTGAGAAAGTTAGAGACAAGTTCATTCCTTTAAAATGATATATGGGAACTAAGTATTCCCAAAGAGTAAATGTTTTCACACTTAAGATAAGAGGAAACACCGATTTCCGGAAGAGTTTTCATGAGCAGTTAATGTACCACCTCATTTGAGAGAAAGATCTTTTGAGTAATTATCTCAAACCACACAAAAAGTTATGTTTTTAAACATATGAGCTAGTGACATTTTGGGAGTACTATTGAGCACCAATATGGGGACGAGTTCAGAAAACGTAATTTCCATAAACCATGTCGCCAGTGTGTGTAGAAAGGGTCATACTTTTTAGATGAGTACTTAATGATTTTTAGCATAGACTAGTGGATCCACTTAGTAGTAGGTTCTATACCTTGGAAAAGTATAGGACAGCTTTAGCAGCGTGGGTTAGACTCTGTATCATCACATAGCTCATAGTGATGGTTATCGGTTCGAGAATCTCCCATAGAGTTACTTGAATTTTCATATACAAAACAAAATTATTGTTGTGTCTTTTTATACACTGAGTTGTTATCAACATGCTTTAAAGCTTTTCTTTATATTGCACCTTTATTACTGCATTATTTTGAAGATGAATTGAGTTGAGAAGAGGTAAGTGTTTCTTTCACATTCCTGTTCAAGCTTATGTCTTGTTTAGATTCCCCCTCACATGCCCGTACATTTAATATACTGATGCCATTTGACCTGTATCTTTTTATGATGCAAATACAGGTAACGAGGATCAACATCCAGCGCTTCGTTGATCTAGTTGAGCATTTCAGAGTAATTTGGTGAGCCTCATTGCTTTCTGTTGGATCACTTTTATATTGCTTTGAAATTTTAAATGTTAGGATGATCGGTGAGCCTAAGATTATTGTTTAGATTCCCATTTTCAGTTGTTTATGTTAAGATTTGAGTTACCACTTTGGCTAGTTGAATGTATATTTCTAAAACATTATAATTATCTACTGAGACAGTTTAGTTATGATTGTTTTTCGTACATTTAATTGTTGACTAAGTCTTCCGTTGAGAGTTAAGCAAGCCCAAGGGTTCACTTTGGGCTAGCAAAAGTTGTCGAGTGCCAGTCCCACCCGGGGTGTATGCTCGGGGCATGACAAACTTTATATCAGAGCACAGAGTTCAAGAGTCCTAGGGTGTCTATGAGGTCGTTTTTGTAGAGTCCTAATTATCAGTGTGAAATGCGCCACATATATAATTAGGAGGCTGCAATATTTAGGAACTATTTCACTTCTTTCATACTCATTTCGTGCGATAGAGTTCATCTGTATAAATTTTATTTCTAACTCGTGCTTGCACGTATCTTTTAGATCATGCCTCCACGAAGAGTTAACCGAGGTCGTCCTGCTAGAAGGAATATTGTGGATCAAGGTGATCCTAATGCACCAGAAGTGCCACCCCAAGAAGAGGTCACTAATGCTGAGTTTCGTGAAGCTATATGGATGTCAAGTCAGGTCAGGACAAACCAAGTTGGACAAAAAATAGAGAATCTATAGGAAGTGTCTGATACTTCTAGGATCCATGTGTTCTTAAGGATGAATCCTCTAAGCTTTACTAGTTCAAGCATCACTCAGGATCCGAAAAAAATTGTAGAGGAATTGAAGAAAATGTTTGAGGTTATACATGTTGCTGATGCTGAGCGAGTGGAACTAGATTCATACCAACTGAAGGGTGTTGCTAGAATCTAGTTTCACCAATTGAAGAAGGATAGAGCCAAGGGTGCACCGATTGTGACATGGGTTGTGTTCTAGAATGCCTTCATGGGTCGTTTCTCTCCCTGTGAGCCGAGATAGGCAAAGGTAAGAGAATTCCTCACATTTAGACAATAATCTATGAGTGTGCATGAGTATAGCCTTAAGTTCACCCAACTTTCCCGCTATTCCCCGGATATGGTTTCTGACATGAAGAGCAAGATGACTCTGTTTGTTGCTGGGTTGCCTCGTCTGACAACTAAGGAAGGAAAGACAAATATGCTAATAGGGGACATGGACATAGTAAGGCTGATGATCCACGTGCAACGGGTTGAGGAGGTTAAGTTGAGAAATAGAGAAGAGTTTCGAAAAGACAAGGCTAAGATATGGAATGAGTCTGGACAGCAGAAGAGTAATGGCAACCGATCATCTTTCTAACATAAGCAAAAGGACCTGCTACATCATCTGCTACTACACCTGCACCAAGGAACTGAGGTGAGTTCAATAATCAGAATTCACAAAATTTTAGAGTTAGATCTGCACAGTCTAAGGGTAGTGGGGCAGAAGGAGGTAATAGGACTTCTGCATGTGTTAAGTGTGGTAGGACCCACTCAGGGGTATGTCATGATGGCTCCACTAGTTACTTCAAGTGTGGCCAAGAGGATCACTTCATGAAAGAGTTCCCTAAGAACAGATAAGACGGTGGAAATAGGGGCAATAGAGCCCAATCTTCTTCAGTTGCTCCACCAGACAAGGCTTCACCTAGAGAGGCTACATCAGGGATCACCATAGGGGAAAACTGTCTATATGCTATCACCAGTCGCCAAGAGCAAGAGAATTCCCCAAATGTTGTCACGGGAATGATCAAAGTCCTTAATATTGATGTTTATTCTTTTCTAGATCCAAGAGCGACTCTATTTTGTGTCTTCTAATATTCCTATGAATTTCGATATTGTTCCTGAACAACTTCTTGAGCCCTTCACTGTTTCTACATCTTGTTATGAGTCTATTCTAGCTGAGAGAGTCTATCGTGATTATGTCATTTCCGTTAATCACAAGGGCGCCATGGCTGACTTGGTCAAGTTAGACATGGTAGATTTTGATGTCATTCTAGGTATGGACTGGGTTCATGCCTGTTATGCCTCAGTTAGTGAGTTTCCAGAAGTTTTCGTAGATGATCTTAACAGAGTACCTTCTAAGAGAGAAATAGACTTTGATATAAATATTATTCCTAATACTCGTCCAATCTCTATTCTGTCATATATAATGGCTCCAATACAGTTAAAAGAGAAGTTGAAAGATTTCCTAGAGAAAGGTTTTGTTCGACCAAGTGTCTCACCTTGGGGGGCTTGGGTAGTATTTGTGAGAAAGAAAGATGGTTCTCTTAGGATGTGCATACATTAACATTAGTTGAACAAGGTTAATATCAAGAGTAAGTACCCCCTTCCGTGAATTGATGATCATTTTGATGAACTTCAGGGTGCCATTTATGTTTCTAAGATAGACCTCACATTAGGCTATCATCAGTTTAGACTAAGAGAAAGTGACATCCCTAAGACAGCTTTCAGGAGCCCCTATGGTCATTATGAGTTCCTAGTTATGTCCTTTTGTTTGACCAATGCTCCTACATCATTCATGGACCGTATTAATAAATTATTCAATCCTTATTTAGATATTTTTGTTATCATATTCATTGAAGACATTCTAATCTATTTGAGGAATGAGGAAGATCATGATAGTGATCTCAGAATAGTCTTTCATACTCTCAAGGATAAGGAGTTATATGCTAAGTTTTCTAAGTGTGAATTTTGGCTTGAGAATGTGGCATTCGTAGGCCATATTGTTTTTGGTGATGGAATTCAAGTTGACACTCAAAAGATAGAGACAGTGCAAAATTGTCCTAGACTTACGTCTCCAATTAACATTTGGAGGTTCTTTGGATTGGCTAGCTATTATAGATGGTTCATCGAGGGGTTCTCATCTATTTCATCTCCTCTAACCAAGTTCACTCAAAAAACAATAAAGTTTCAATGGTCTGAAACTTGTGAGAAAAGCTTTCAGGAAATGAAAAAGGGATTGACTACTGAACTAGTATTGACCTTACCAGAAGGTACACAAGGATTTGTGGTATATTGTGATACGTCCTAATTTAGATTGAGTTGTGTATTGATGCAAAATAGCAAAGTTATAGCTTATGCATCCTGACAGCTTAAGGTTCATGAGATGAATTATTCAACCCATGATTCAGAATTAGTTGTCGTAGTATTTGATTTAAAAAATGGTGTCACTATCTTTATGGTGTTCTTGCGGATGTGTTCACCAATCACAAGAGTCTTCAATATGTGTTTAGTCAGGAAGAGCTTAATCTCAGACAGAGGAGGTGGTTGGAATTACTCAAGGATTATGACATGAGTATTCTCTACCACCCAGGTAAGGCTAATGTTGTTACTGATGCCTTAAGCAGATTGTCTATGGGTAGTACCGCCCATGTTGAGGAAGACAAGAAAGAGTTAGCAAAAGATGTACATAGACTTGCACGATTAGGAGTTCAACTAAGATATTCCAACGAAGGAGGAGTAGTGGTGATGAATGGGGCTAAATCATCATTAGTGTCAAGCCCTGAGCTACCCCCGAGACGCAAACACGGGACCTAGGATCACAAATGACCCCAAGCTAACCCTACTGGTATAATCTTGAGCATACTAAAATTGAATATCAAATCTGAGAGTTAAATACAAAAGAAACATCAAACTCAAATACTAAGCTAAATCTAACTATGTTTGAAAATAGCCTCTAACTGACTAGAAATGCTAGGACATGCCCCAGCTAAGTCTAGAAAAACTGAAATTAGAAGACTGAAATAATGAAAAGATAACATGATTGTTGTCCTCGAAGAATGAGGACTCCCAACTAATGTTGCTCAACTGGAGATCGGCAACCGATCAAAGTGTAATCTAGATGCTCAGAACCAGAATCTTCCTCACGAAAAGATGTAGCACAGAGTATGCGTCAGTATTTGAAAGGTATTGAGCATCCAGGATAGAGTAAAGCTAAAATACATATATAACCGAACAAGCAATAAAGCAAGAGCATAATCTGAACATGATATAGATACTGAATACTGATCTAACTGAATGCAATGACCAATTTATAACATGTTGAGATGGAAATACTGAATATTCTAGTAAATGGTCAATGTAACAGAATCTGGCTGAACTGTGGGAGCTGCTAATAACCGATAATAAAACCACATGAGCTAAATATGGAGTCCGATGTATACGCCCATCGAAAGGATCCAATATACCTAGCCAAAGGTATAGAGGCATGCTGGTGTGATCACTAAAATGATGCCCACAGAGGGGACTTACAACCTACATGGCTAGTAGTTCTGGGACTATATGGGTGACTGACCCTAGTCAAACTCGGTATTATGCTACTCCTAATGGATTAAGTGATTAACATATTATGACTGAATTACTGTGATATACTGGATAACTCAAAATGACATGCAAACTGAGAATGCGCATAAATAACTAATTATGACACATTTAAGACTAAGGCATTTATATCTGAAAGAATTGAAATGTCTAGCCTAGCATGTGTAATTTAAGAACTAAAGAACTACATAGCTAGGGTTCTGAAATTCTGCAATAGACTAAATATTAACATACTAATCTGATTTGGATCATTTTAATAGTTAAGAACCCAATAATTCTAACATTCAAGAAACCATAGGTCTAGTCATAATAAGGGAATCAAGAAACTGACTGAAAACTAGGGACCTAATGGGTGAAAGGAACCCACTAGTGAAATCCCACATATGTGGTGACGAATTCTACGGAGAAATCATTCGATTTTAGGGCTGGAAATGATGGAATCTTGTTGCGTTCTTGAACTAGGGTTCTTGACCTCTTTTCTCCTCTCAAGCTCTAATTTTCTAAGTTTTGATTAATGATTTTCACTAAGGTAAGTTCTATTTATGTTTCTAGGCTTAAACTGACTAAAACCTCATAATTTAGGGTCTAAACAACATAGTTTACGGGTCCAACTCATAGGGAAAAGCTCAAAACGACCCTGACTTAAAAGCTATCGGGACCAACCAATGGACCTGGTCACCGGACCGTGGTCCACCCTAATGTCCGTCCTGGTCAGCCGTCGTTTGGCTCAGAGTATGGGTTCTGCGGATCACGTTTCATGGACATGGTCCATGGACCTTGGTTCAACCTACGGTCCATAAGTCTTAGCCATGGGTCACGGTTTTTTTTCTGTTGACCACGTTCAACGGACCTGGTTCACGGGCTGTGGTCCCACCTATGGTAGAGGTTCTCTAGGTTTTTTTTTTATGAACTGTGGTCCAACGTGCGATCCGTAGGTGGAACCTACACTTCTAGAAATCTTCATTCTGGTCTATCTAGCATACGGGGTGTCACATTATCCCTGCCTTGGGAACATTCGTCCTCAAATGAAGACTAAACTAGCTTGAATGGACGGAAAGAGCTGCAACCTTACCACTAAACACTGAAAACTATTTTCGGACTGTACTGAGTTCCAAAACATGCAAATACACTAAAAATGCAAGTACAAACTAAAGGAACATGGTACTAAGACTGAATCTACGTTTGAATGACTGAAAAACTGAAGAGGAACTATTACCTCAAGATGGAGTTGAATCGGAATGAAAGAGGTAAGGGTAGTTGGACTTCATGGCTGCTTCTTCTTCCCAAGAAACTCCCTCTACAGACTAACTCCTCCACAAAACCTTGACTGAAGTGACTTCTTTGTTTCTCAACCTTCTAACCTGACGATCAAAAATCTCAACTGGTACATCCTCATAAGAAAGACTATCTTGTACAGCCACACTATCTAATGGCATCACAGATGCTTGATCACCCACACACTTCTTCAATAGTGAGATGTGAAAGACTGGATGCACTGCTGCTAATTCTGCTGGAAACTCCAACTCATAAGCCACTTTACCAATCCTTTTCAAAATCTTGTAAGGGACAACATATCTGGGACTGAGCTTCCTTTTCTTGCCAAATATCATCACCCCCTTCATAGGTGACACTTTCAGGAAAAGAAAATCATCAACTTGGAACTCTAGTTCCCTTCTCCTTACATCTACATAAGATTTATGGCGACTCTTGGCTGTCTTAACTCTTTCTCTAATGAGTTGCACTTTCTCCATAACATCATGAACTTAATCCAGATTTATCAAGGTTGCTTCACCTACTTTAAACCAACCAACTGGACATCTACATCTATGCCCACATAATGACTCATAAGGGGCCATCTGAATGCTGGAATTGTAGCTATTGTTGTAGGTGAACTCAATAAGAGGAAGGTGATCATCGAAACTACCCTTGAAATCGACCACAAAAGCTCTCAACATGTCCTGTAAGGTCTGGATGGTACGCTCTGCCTGAACATCTGTCTGTGGATGAAATGTTGTGCTAAGATTAACCTGCGTACCAAGACCTTTCTGAAATTACTTCTAGAAATGAGAGGTAAACTGAGGACCTCTATTTGAGATGATAGACAAAGGAACCCCATGCAGCCTCACAATCTCATTAATATAAAGCTTGGCATAGTCCTCCGCTGACTGTGTAGTCTTGACCGCCAAAAAGCAAGAAAACTTAGTAACTCTGTCAACTATCACCCAAATGGAGTCATGTTGTCTGCGAGTACAAGGTAGACCTATGATGAAGTCCATGTTGACCACTTCCCACTTACAAGTAGGAATGTCAATCTCTTGAGTCATACCTCCTTGTTTCTGATGTTCTACAGTAACATGTTGACAGTTAGAACACTTAGCCACAAAATTTGTTATGTCCCTCTTCATGTCGTTCCACTAAAAGACTTCCCGTAGATCACGGTACATCTTAGTGGCACCTAGATTAATGGAATACCTATAGTTATGAGCTTATGTAAGGATCTGCTGCCTCAACTCACCCACATTTGGAACACATAAGCGACCCTAGTCACGAAGTACACCATTTTCCCTTTGGGAGAAAACCTGAACTTTTTGCTGATGGACTGCACTTATCAAATGAAGTAATATAGGATCACTATCTTGTTTTTCCTTAACCTCCGATACAAATAAAGATTCTGATCTATTTTGAAATAGCACACCACCATCTGAAATGTCTGTAAGGCCAACTCCTAAGCAAGTAAGCCGGTGAACATCTTTTGCTAACTCTTTCCTTTCTTCATCAAAATGTGCTACACTACCCATAGACAGCCTGCTTAGAGAATAAGCCACTGCATTGGCCTTACCAAGATGGTAAAGCACATTCATGTCATAGTCTTTGAGGAATTCAAGTCATCTCCTCTGACGAAGATTCAACTCCTTCTGGGTGAACACATACTGGAGGCTCTTATGATCTGTGAATACATTAACATGAACACCATACAAGTAGTGTCTCCAAATCATTAGGGAAAAATACTACGACTGCAAGCTCGAGATCATGAGCCAAGTATTTCATCTCATGGACCTTAAGTTTTCTAGAAGCATAAGTTATGACCTTACCTCCCTTCATCATAACACAACTTACGCCGACCCTGGATGCATCACAATAAATAACATATCCATCTAAACTATCTAGTTGGGTCAAAACCGAAGTTGTAGTCAACCTAGTATTCAGTTCTGAGAAGTTTTTCTTACACTCATCTGACCACTGAAATTTGACCTTCTTCTGAGTTACCTTAGTGAATGGGGAAGCTATGGATTAAAATCCTTCAACAAATCTCCTTTAATGACCGGCCAAACCCAATAAACTTCTTATATTTATTAGGTATGTGGGTCTGAGCCAATGGTGTACTGCCTCAATTTTCTGAGAATCCACTTGGATCCCTTCGTTGGATACCACATGACCAAGGAAAATGACAAACTTTAACCAGAATTCACACTTACTGAACTTAGCGAATAACTGGCGATCTTTGAGTGTTTGCTGAACAACTCTTAGATGATTCGCATGCTCTTCCTCACTTCGACAATAAATGCGGATATCATTAATAATGACGATAACAAACAAGTCCAAATATTGTTCGAACACCCTGTTAATTAAGTCCATCAAAGCTAACTAAGAATTTGTTAGTCCAATATACCTAACTACAAATTCATAATGACCATAC
Organism: Solanum tarapatanum; assembly: GCA_029582485.1. Taxonomy (NCBI): domain Eukaryota; kingdom Viridiplantae; phylum Streptophyta; class Magnoliopsida; order Solanales; family Solanaceae; genus Solanum; species Solanum tarapatanum. The sequence goes on from JAJOOB010012851.1 coordinate 34,514, forward strand.
CGAATCCTAAAGGTTGTCTTTGGAATGTCACTATATCTAACTAGGAGTTGATGATAGACGGATCTGAGGTCTATCTTAGAAAAGTAACTGGCACCCTGAAGTTTGTTGAACAAGTCATCAATCTTGGGGATGGGATACCTATTCTTGATTGTGACTTTGTTCAACTGCCGGTAGTCAATGCATATTATGAGAGAACTATCTTTCTTTTTCATGGACAACACTGGAGCACCCCATGGAGAGATACTAGGTCTGATCAAGTCCTTATCTAGAAGGTCTTTCAACAGCTCTTTCAATTACTTAAGCTCGGCTGGAGCCATTCTCTAAGGAGGAATCGAAATGAGCTGCATATCTGGAATAAGATCTATGTCGAAGTTGATTACCCTTTAGGAGAAACTCCGGGAAGTTCTTCTGGGAACACTTTTGGAAACTCATTTACTATTGTGACTGACTCAAGAGTTGGGGTTTTGGAGTTTGAATCCTTCACCCGAACAAGATGATAGATATACCCTTGAGAAATCATTTTCCTATCCATAGGGTGCGAGATAAATCGACCTATAGTCACTTAGCTACTACCATTCTACTGCGTGAACCAGAAATGAGCCACATTCTTGATTTATTAGTATTATTATCACAATGTGGGTTGTGGATAAGAAACGAGATAAACTAAAGTTAAATTAACAAAAAAATTGAAAATGGTATACCTGTAGTAATATTTTCTTTAGACTTGGGGAGACAGTTCTGACAACCATCATTAATTGGGTAAGAATGGATTACATGAAAAAAGGGGCATATTATTATATCATATTTTGTGGGTATAAAGGTAAATGAGATTATAACAATCTGGAAAATTTATTTGCTGCTATGCAACGCTACTTTTATCAATTGTTAGGTTTTAATTATTATTATTATTATTATTTGTTATTTTTTTGGCAAGTGAGGGCTTCTAGTTTTAAAATGATAAGTGGGTGATTGGATGTAAATATGGGTTAAGGTTTCCGTAAGGTTACTATCTATGTATACTTCAATTTTGGAACTTTTCTTACAGTTATCAAGTTACAATTCAAGTTTTGAGATATTGACATATCTAATTAAATATTGGGTGTAATACACTATATGAATACTATTAGGGTTAGAGTGTTTGGAGAAGTTATGACTTAACCCTAGACTTTGTTATAGATTGAGTGAGATTTTGCATCAAGGCTAGACACATAGCAATATGAGTGTTGTTAGTTTTGAAATATTATTGTGATTATTTATTTGAATAGATTGTATTGATTTGGAAGCCCAATGAAAGAGAAGGATTCAAGTCCCGAAGTAATTGTTGGATTATTTGAGGCAAGTAGATTTTTTAACCCTTGTTAAGTGTATAGAATCATGTATTTCCCTGTGTTATGTGTTGGGGAGTAATGGGACTTGGTGATGGGCTGACTTGTCAATATTGAATAATTCTTATAATGAAAAAGGGGTGATAAAAGACAATGTGATTAATTATTGGTATGTGATGTATTGGAAATAGATTGAAAATTTTATTGATTAATTGTTGATGTTGTATCACAATTGTGTTGTTTTGAATTGTGCATAAAAGGCAATTTGATTAAATATTTGTGTGTGATGTGTTGAGAATGGTTTTGAAGGCTTATTATATTTATTTTTGAGGATATATCACGATTGTGTTTTTGTGAATATCTTCCCATTATTTGTGTGAACCTGTCATTTGCATTGGTTCTGAGACATGGTTTTGATAGGTATTATGTGAATTGATGAGGATGTATCATTTCGAGTGATGTGTCATGCATCACGATGGATACTAGATTCGAGGGATGTGACCCATGTCGTGACAAATTCTATTATTGCGAGATGTGTCACACACTGTAGAGGATTTTATTATCGAGGGTCGTGTCGCAAATCGCGATGGATACATGGACATATATGTCTCTCATAGGTCCCAGACTGAGAGACTACCGATGTGTATCACTAGGTCAAACTTGCATCACTATAATTGACATTGTATTTCATTGCATGACACATCTTTATCATTGGTGAACTTTATCTCGTGTGTTACTGATCTTGTAAGTGCCATTCTGTGAAACTTCTGATTAATGAATATTGTGCTTGCTGTTGAGGATATGCAATTGTTAGTGTTATTGTTTAGCTGCGTACTATGTAAATTGTGAACTGTTAGGTTGGGCTGGTTTTATGTAGGTTGTAGTTGTGGAAGTTGATTTTGGGTGTAAGAAATACCTATATTCTATTCCCTTAGCTTATGTTTAGAAATTTACTTGTTGAGTACCGTGTGGTTTGGTACTCATTCCATGCTACTACAGTTTTGTAGGTCACTAGCTCGGATCTTCAGGATACTCTCTATTATCTTCTTATTTGAGGCTTCATGTGGAGATTTGTGAGGTAGTTGTTTATCAACTCAACGGACCTTCTTACTCCTATATATGATCTTGTTCTATTCTAGAAACAATGTCATTTGACACTTGTATCATTCTTTCTATCTAATTTTAATACTTTAGAGGCTTATGCATGTGACAACCAGGATTTGGGGGTTTTATTAAGTTCTCTTAGTTATCTGCACTTATGATATTTTGAGATTTCAGTTCCTTTTACATCTGCATAGTTTGTGATATTTGGGTTTTAGGCTGACTTGTCTTGGTGGGATAAGACAAGTGATATCACGTCCATTTTTGGGTCGTGACAAAATGGTATCAGAGCCCCAGGTTCATAGGTCTCACGTATATACAAGACGAGTTTACGTAGAGTCTCGAGGATCAGTACAGAGACGTCTGTACTTATCTTCGAGAGGCTATGGTGACTTTTAGGAAAATCTTCACTTATTGAATCTCTATCATGTGTCCTTGGTCCGATCTGATTCCCTATCGCTTCATTCCACTATCTATCTTATATTGATCACTCATGCGTGATTTTTTGTGCGAGTAGTTTGTGTCGTGTATGTCTTGGAAGTTAGATTTAGTTTAGAAGGTATAGACTTATGGAAAGGATGCGTGGTTAGATTAAGAATGTTTAACAATTTGAAATGGTTGAGTAAGGTGATGACTCCATGATGCATTTTTAAGGATATTCAAATGATGAGGTTGAATAATGATTTGAGGGATTTCATTAATCTGTTATATATTTCAGGTTAGTTTCCCAAAAAGCAGAATAGTGCTTATCTGGTATAGACAATATCTTAAGTGGTTTGACAATTGTAAGTGGAATGACTAAAGGGGTGGCTAGATAATGAACATTGTCACTATGGAAAATATTGTAAGTAAAGTTGTCATAACATGTATGAGTTTCTTAGAGAATGTTGAGAATGATGTTGGTCCAATTAAGGTTGGAATCTCTACTATGGTTTTATATATTAAGTCTATATCAAATAAAGTCAAGATACAACTACAATAATGGTATTGCTTATTACTTGGTTAGATTTATAGAGTTTGTTAGTTTTGCTTTCGACGTGATCTACGAAATAATGCATCTCGCTTAGGATGAAAGATCAAATGAATTTGATTGTTTATTGTCCTTACTTAGTGGGAAGAAATGTGTGGGATATTTGGGGTTAATCATTTTAGTGGTGGATCGTTGATACGATATTAATGCGTTAAGTTGAGAAACCTATCACGAGGGTTCTAAATGAGGACCAATGATTTCATCTGAAGGTCCAAGGGAATGTATACTTACCAGAGTGAAAAGCTTACGGTTAAGGGAAGTCCCAAAAAGTAGACTTGTGTGAAGGTAATTGAAAATTTTAGTAAAAAAATAAATATAAAAGTGAGTTAGTCCTTGGGATTTTATTGGTATAACTGGGTTTAAGTTGTCATATTGATGAAAAGGTTGACTTTGTGGTGATGACAAGAGCTAATTGAGCATGATGGTAATAAGAGTTCGTGATAGATTGTGATTGAGATGCAATTATATAATAAGGATTGTTGGATAAACAAAATTTTATATTCTAATAACGTATTGTGAGTATCTAAGGTTGTGGTTTGCTACTAATTGGTGAATGGCGCGGTCATATGGAAAATTGTAGGATGCGTTGAGACACTACTCGAATAGAAGTGAAAGGAGCTAGAGTCATATATGGAAGAAGATAGTGGGCTGTAGTTAAGCCTTTTGAATGAAGTGGGAGTAAGTATATTAACTCTGATAGCAAATGCTAAAGATGTATCTTCAGAGAGAGCAGAAAAGTTGGATTAAAAAATGCGTGGTTCCATCCATTTTGCTCTGGTTATGGTAATAGTGTCACATGTTCATCAGATTGGTTAAAGAAATTTGGTGAAGATTTGAAAAAAAAAACTCTACATACGTTTGACTAGAGGGTGGTGATAAGTTCTCTTATGGTTTTAAGTTGTTTATCTGGTATGGTTTAAATCCTATTGATGAATACAATAAGATCGATGGAGATGTGATCAACGATAAGATAAGGTATGAATTTCATAAAATCATTGAGATATGAGCTATTATTGATAGATAAGGGAATTAGGTTACATGGCTAGAATAAAAATTCAAGTTCTTCATTGTAAGTTTACATTCGTGATAGCAGATTTAGTCAAGGGAAGAATTCATAAGGTAAGAAATGATCGAGCACATCGTATATTTGGCATTTAGAAGGACTTGCCCAGGATATGGATAGTAAAATTAGTTACTTTTGATTGTTAAAATACCTGAGGAAGGGTTTCACTTAGACGTTTTGGTTTAGAGTATAAGATAAAATTTCACGGGTTGATAGTCAATGGATAAGTTTGGTAAGCGTGTCAGTGAAAAGAACAAGAGTCAGGTGTAATGAAGAGTTCAAGGTATTTGGAATTTTTGACATGGAAAGAATTTAAGAAAGGTGAAAGAATAAGACCTCTCGTATAGACCCTTGGTTTAGAATTGAAAGTTATATGGATTTTTTCCTTTGAATTAAGATATGATGATGATATGTGAACTGGTTTAGTATAGACTTACTAGGGGTTTATTAACGACTTTTATAAAGATTGAGTTTTAATTTTGGTGACAAACAATGATGTGTGGAATATTCTATGTGGTTATGCCGAGCTAGATTGTTCAAATTACGATAGGTAACTTATGGATGTTCTACGGTATGTACCTACAATTCTACGTGGTTAATGAGGATTTCGATGGGATTGAAACTACTTTGTTGATGAGACTACACACATTGATATGATGTATTACATAGACACTTAGAATGTAAATAGAGTTTATGTGTGCATAGTATATAGACTTATTGGAGTAACCAAGGATTTCTATGAGTTTTAAAATGAATTACATGACAGTTTTGAATGGTAGTTGAAATATTTTATGTGAAAGTTTGTCTGTTGTTGACTTGGGGTGAAATTTAACAGCTTTATCTCAATGGGATGGTATTATCAGATTTGAAATTAATGTTATTAGTAATTTGTGAGACCCATGTCTATCATGGGATGTTTAAATGGAAAGAGATGGAGCCATAGCTAGGAAAGTCTGTAGGCAACAATGTGTTTTCTAAGAAGTCTTTGATACTAGTGATGGTTTGAGAGTGGGTTATATCACCGGTGTGGTTATGATGTTTTGTAAGTATTAAGAGTTTTGGTTTCAATGGAGTACGGTGATAAGTATTTGAAGTTTTATAAATCAAATATATGTACAATTTTAATAAGAACTAGACTGGTTGATTGTGGGTGGTGAATGATCAAGGAAATGGATTCACTTGAATGAAAATGTTTGATATGGGCACTATGAAATGAGTATATTGTGTTATTTGATCTTGGTTTCGTACTTTATTATGTGACCACCTTCTTCATTCTTGACATCATTTAGAGTTTGATTCGCTACCTATGCACATGTGTGTTTTCACTTCTATGGGTGGATCCCTAGTGGTGGATCGGGTTTACCGGTCCTATGATTGGCCTTTTAGTAAGGAGACATTCATGGGCAGACTTGGTCATTTAAGTTATGTTAGACTTGCTATTGTTTGGGATAGTTAAAGTATACTAGTGATTCCACACACAATTTTGTTTATGAGAACTTATAGAAGAGCTACCATGAATAGTTATAGTTGTACGATAGTTTTATTATTCATCTCATCGTCGGGGTCACGCTCCGACTAGGGGTTTTTGAATGTGGGGACCATTGAGTCTAGTTTTTCTAAAAAAATTTAATGTTTGTCTGTATTCACAGCTACTGATCTAGCGTCCTGATAGTGTTGTTAGAGGTTTTGTATGATTGGATGTATCATTTGCTAGGTGGTTAATTGATCAATTCGTTCTTTTTGTTAGATAAGTTGGATTCTCCCTTAATGAATACGCATTGTCAAAAGAAAAGATTTTACATAACTTAAGCTCGTGAAAAGGTTGTGTTGTGAAAAGGAAATCTTGATAAGATCTATAATGGTTTGTGCATTATGAGTATGTGGTAGTTGGTTCCAGTTCACTACTGTTTGTAGCCAGTATCTATTCAGAATTTCTAGTTCTTGAATTACACATTCTAGGCTAGATATTTCAATTATTTCAGATATACATGCCTTAGTCTCAAATGTGTCATTATCAGTTATTTATGCTCATTCTTAGTTTGCATGTCATTTTGAGCTATCCAGTATATCATAGTAATTCGGTCATAATGTGTTAATCACTTCATCCATTTGGAGTTGCATAATACCGAGTTGTAGTAGGTTCAATCACCCATATAGTCCCAGAACTATGAGCCACATAGGTTGTAAGTCCCTTCTGTGGGCATCAGTTTAGTGATCACGCTAGCATGCCTCTATACTTTTGGCCGGGTATATTGGGTCCTCTCGATGGGGCGCATACATTAGACTCCACATTTAGATCATATGGTTTTATTATCGGTTATTAGTATCTCCCATAGTTCAGCCAGATTTAGTTATATTGACCATTTTCCATTATATTCAGTATTTCAGTCTCAGCATGTTATAAATTGGTCATTGCATTTTGTTAGCTAAGTATTCAGTACCTATATCATGTTTAGATTATGATTTGGCTTTATTGCTTGTTCAGATATATGTTTATTTCAGCTTTACTCTATCCTACATTCTCAGGAAACATTTTAAGTACTGACGCATACTCTGCGCTACATCTTCTCATGATAGGTTCGGGTTCTCAGCATCTATATCACGCTTAGATCGGTTCCTGTTCTCTAATTCAGCAGCAACAGTGGTGAGTCCTCATTCTACTAGGACAATAGTTATATTATCTTTTCATTATTTCGGTCGTTTAGATTCAATTTTTCTAGACTTAGCTGGGGCATGTCCCAGCACTTCTAGTCAGTTAGAGACTATTTTCAGACATATTTAGACTCAGCTTATTATTTGAGTTTGATGTTTCTTTTGTTTTACACTCTTAGATTTGATATTCAGTTTTAGTATATGGGTATTCCTTATCATTTCAGATTTACTTATTATTTGCTTCCGCAATAGTTTTATTTCTCAGTTTATCCTTAGTAATCTCATGATTATGCCAGTAGGGTTACGTTGGGGTCACTTGTGATTCTAGGTCCTGTGTCTCTGTCTCGGGGGTTAGCTCGGGGTGTGACAAACTTGTTATCAGAGCACGAAGTTTAAGTGTCCTAGGATGTCTAAAAAACCTCACTATGTAGAGTCCTTTTCATGGGTGTGAAGTGCACCACATCTAATGTAAGGGTGGCTATGAAGAGTTTTAGGAAAACTTCACTTTCTTGATATTCTTATCGTGCGTTGGTATGATCTCCTTTCTAATCCATCGTTACGCGCTTAAGATCATGCCTCCTCATAGAGTTTACGCAAGGAATGCTAATGCATGCAATGCTACTGCAGTTTCTTTAGTCCCAGATCAAGATGTTTCAAATGCAAATTTTTGGAATGCCAATTTAGCTTTTGGCTTAGTTATGACCAATAAAAGCCAGCAGGTTCCAGTTCCTACTAATAGAAATGGTGGATCAATGGCAGCTAGGGTTCGTGATTTTTTTAAGTATGAATCCGCCTGAGTTTTAGGATCACAAGTTGGTGAGGACCCATAAAACTTCATTGATGAGGTTAAGAAAATCGTTGGAGTGATGCAAGTGACTAGAAATGGTAGGGTTGAGTAGGCATCCTACCTGCTTAATGATGTGGCTCACATATGGTTCACTCAGTGGAAAGACAACATAGACTACTTTGTCTTTTGTAACTCCTTATATAGTAGTAAACTTCAATGTTAGTCCATAAACTCTCTCATAACCCTTCTCACTCTGTACTCCAGTCGGTGACCCAGTTATAGCTAGACAGGTATACATAAATTGCCCTGTTACAGTCTCTCAGAAAGTCACCTCAGCAGATATTGTAGAGTTAGAAATGGTTGACTTCGATATTATTCTATGCATGGATTGGTTACATTCATGTTATCCCTCAGTCGATTGTAGAACTAGGACTGTTCATTTTCAGTTTCCAGATGAACGAATCTTTGAATGGAAGGGTATTAGCTTAGTGCCTATGGGTCGATTAATTTCTTACCTTAAGGTCAGAATGATGATCTCTAAGGGTTAAACCCCAACTCTTGAGTCAGTTCCTATGGGTGATGTGTTCCTAGAAATGTTTCCAGAAGATCTTCTCGTAGATCCTCCCGATAGGGAAATCGACTTTGGAATTGATCTCATTCCAGATACCCAGCCTATATGTATTCCTCCTTTACAGAATGGCTCCAGCTGAGCTTAAGGAATTGAAGGAGCAGTTGAAAGACCTTTTAGATAAGGGATTCATCAGACCTAATATTTCGCCATGGGGTGCACCACTGTTGTTCGTAAAGAAAAAAGATGGTTCTCTCAGAATGTGCATTGACTATAGGCAGTTGAACAAGGTCACAATCAAAAATAAGTATCCCATCCCCAGGATTGATTACTTGTTTGACCAACTTCATGGGGCTAGTCATTTCTCAAAGGTAGACCTCAGATCGGGTTATCATCAGCGTAAAGTCAAAGATAGTGACATTTCAAAGACAACCTTCAGAACACAATATGGTCATTATGAATTTGTTGTTATGTCATTACGAATAACCAATGCTCATACAGCTTTAATGCACTTGATGAACAGATTGTTCAAGCAGTATTTGGATTTTTTTGTTATCGTCTTTATTGATGATATCCTCATTTACTCTAGAAATGAGGAAGAACATCTTAGTCCTTTTAGGGTTGTCCTACAAACTTTCAAAGATCGCCAGTTATTCGCCAAATTTTACAAGTGCGAGTTTTGGTTATAATCAGTTGCTTTCCTTGGGAATATTGTATCCAACGAAGGGATCTAAGTGGATTCCTAGAAAATAGAAGCAGTGAAACAATGGTCCAGACCTTCCTCTACTATCGATATCAGAAGTTTCTTGGGTCTAGCAGGTTATTACAGAAGGTTCATGGAAGGATTTTCATCCATAACATCACCATTGACTAGGTTGACTTAGAAGATGGTCAAGTTTCAGTGGTCAGATGTTTGTGAGAAAAGCCTTACAGAATTGAAAATTAGGTTAACTACAACTCCTATTTTGACGTTACCAGAGGGTTTAGACGGTTATGTGATTTATTGTAATGCTTCCAAAGACGACCTAGGTGGTGTGTTAATGCAGCCAGGTAATGGGTAGTATAGCACATATTGAGGAATAAAGAAAGGAGCTAGCAAATGATGTTCACAGACTTTCTCGCCTAGGAGTACGTCTTATTAGTATATTAAATGGTGGTGTAATGGTTCAGAATGGGGCAGAATCTTCTTTGGTAGTGGAAGTTAAGGAAAAGTAAGATAGTGATCCGATATTGCTCAAACTCAAGGGTGTGGTCCTTCAACAGAGAGTTGAGGTTTTTTCCGAAGGGGGAGATGGTGTGCTTCGCTACCAGGGTTGGTTATGTGTTCTAAATGTGGGCTAGTTGAGACAACTTATTCTTGCAGAGACCCATAACTCCAGATATTCTATCCATCCAGGAACCACTAAGATGTACTGCGATCTGCGGAAGTCTATTGGTGGAATGGTATGAAAAGAGATATAGAAGATTTTGTGGATAAGTGCCCCAATTGCTAGGAAGTCAAGGTAGAACATTAGAAAGAATGAGGTATGACTCAAGAGATTGACATTCCTACTTGTAAGTGGGAAGTGATCAACATGGAATTCATCATAGGTCTACCTCGTACTCACAGACATCATGACTCTATTTGGGTGATAGTTGACAGAGTTACTAAGTCTTCTCGCTTTTTGGCTGTCAAGACTACAAATTCGGTGGAGGACTACACAGAGCCTTATATTAATGAGATTGTGAGGTTGCATAGGGTTCCTTTGTCTATCATCTCAGATAGAGGTCCTCAGTTTACCTTTCATTTTTGGAAGTCATTTCAGAAAGGTCTTGGTACGTAGGTTAATCTTAGCACAACATTTCATCCACAGACAGATGATCAGGCAGAGCGTACCATTTTTAGGACAAGTTGAGAGCTTGTGTGGTCAATTTCAAGGGTAGTTTGGATAATCACCTTCCTCTTATTGAGTCCACCTACAACAATAGATGCCATTGCAGCATTCAGATGAACCTTTATGAGGCATTATATGGGTGTAGATGTAGATCTCTAGTTAGTCGGTTTAAAGTAGGTGAAGCAGCCTTGATAAGGCCAGATTTAGTTCATGATGCTATAGAGAAATTGCAACTCATTAGAGATTGAGTTAAGACAGCCCAGAGTAACCATAAATCTTATTCAGATGTAAGGAGAAGGGAACTAGAGTTCCAAGTTGATGATTGGGTTTTCCTGAAAGTGTCACCTATGAAGGGGGTGATGAGATTTGGCAAGAAAGGAAAGTTCAGTCCCAGATATGTAGGCCCTTACAAGATTTTGAAAAGGATTGGTAAAGTGGCTTATGCTTTAAAGTTGCTAGCAGAATTAGCAGCAGTGCATCCAGTCTCACATCTCACTATAGAAGAAGTGTGTGGGTGATCAAGCATCTGTTATGCCATTAGAGAGTGTGGCTATAAAAGATAGTATTTCTTATGAAGATGTCCAAGTTGAGATTCTTGATCGTCAGGTTAGAAGGTTGAGAAGCAAAGAAGTCGCTTCAGTTAAGGTTTTGTGGAGGAGTTGGTCCGTAGAGGGAGCTACTTGGGAAGCAGAAGTAGCCATAAAGTCCAAGTACCCTCACCTCTTCCCTTCTGATTCCACTCCAGCTTGAGGTAATAGTTACTCTTCAGTTTTTAAGTCATTCATGTGTAGATTTAGTCTTAATAGCATCTTCTTTCAGTTTGTACTTGCATTTTCAGTGTATTTGCATGTTTTGGAACTCAGTTAGGTCCGAAATCAGTTTTCAGTGTTTAGTGGTACGATTGCAGCTCTTTCCCTCCATTCCAGCTAGTTTAGTCTTCATTTGAGGACGAATGTTCCCAAGGAAGAGATAATGTAACACCCCGTATCCTAGATAGACCAGAATGAAGATTTCCATAAGTGCAGGTGCCACCTACGAATCACAGATTGGACCACGGTCTATAGACCAGGTCCGTGGAACGTGGTCCACAGAAAAAACCCTAGAAAACCTCAACCGTAGGTGGGACCACGGCCCGTGGACAAGGTTTGTGGAACGTGGTCCACAGAAAAAAAACCTGACCCATGGCTAGGACCTACGGACCATAGGTTGACCCACGGTCCATGGACCAGGTCCACGAAACATGGTGCGCAGAACCCATCCTCTAAGCCAAACGACGGCTGACTAGGACGGACCGTAGGGTGGATCAGGTCCGCCGATTGGTCCCGATAGCCTTTAAGTCAGGGTCATTTTGGTCTTTTCCCTATGCGTTGGACCCCTAAACTATGTCGTTTAGACCCTAAATTATGAGATTTTAGGAAGTTTAAGCCTAGAAACATAACTAGAACTTACCTTAGTAAAAATCATTAATCAAAACTTAGAAAATTAGAGCTTGAGAGGAGAAAAGAGGTTAAGAACCATAGTTCAAGAACGCAACAAGATTTAATCATTTGCAGCCCTGAAATCGAATAAATTCTCCGTGGAATTCGTCACCACATATATGGGATTTCACTAGTGGGTTTCTTTCACCCATTAGGTCCTTAGTTTTCAGTCAGTTTCTTGATTCCCTTATTATGACTAGACCTAGGATTTCTTGAATGTTTGAATTATTGCATTCTTAACTGTTAAAATCATCTAAATTAGATTAGTGTGTTAATATTTAGTCTATTGCATGAATTTCAGAACCCTAGCTATGTAGTTTTTTAGTTTTTGAATTACACATGCTAGGCTAGACATTTCAATTATTTCAGATATAAATGCCTCAGTCTTAAATGTGTCATTGGCCATTTACCAGATTATTTAGTATTTCAATCTCAATATGTTATAAATTGGTCATTGTATTCAGTTAGATCAGTATTCAGTATTTATATCATGCTCAGATTATGCTCTTGCTTTATTGCTTGTTCATTTATATGTTTATTACAGCTTTACTCTCTGCTACATCTTCTCGTGAGGTAGATTCAGGTTCTCAGCATCTAGATCACGCTTAGATCGATTCCCGATCTCCAGTTCAACAACATTACTTATGAGTCCTCATTCTTCGAGGACAACAATCACGTTATCTTTTCATTATTTCAGTCTTGTAGTTTCAGTTTTGCTAGACTTAGCTGGGGCATGTCCCAGCACTTCTTGTCAGTTAGAGGCTATTTTCAGACATAGTTAGATTCAGCATAGTATTTGAGTTTGATGTTTCTTTTGTATTTAACTCTCAAATTTAATATTCAGTTTTAGTATATGGGTATTCCCCATCATTTTAGATTTACTTATTATTAGCTTCCGCAACAATTTTATTACTCAGTTTATCTTTAGTATGCTCATGATTATGCCAACAGGGTTAGATTGGGGTCATTTGTGATCCTAGGTCCCGTGTCTGCATCTCGGGGGTGGCTCGGGGCGTGACACTAATGATGATTCAGCTCCATTCATCACCACTACTCCTCCTTCATCAGAATTCCTTAGTTGAACTCCTAACCGTGCAAGTCTATGCACATCTTTTGCGAACTCTTTCCTGTCTTCCTCAACATGGGTGGTACTACCCATAGACAATCTGCTCAAGGCATCAGCAACAACATTAGCCTTACCTGGGTGGTTGAGAATACTTATGTCATAATCCTTGAGTAATTCCAACCACCTCCTCTGTCTGAGATTAAGCTCTTTCTAACTAAACACATATTGAAGACTCTTGTGATCGGTGAACACATCCACATGAACACCATAACGATAGTGACGCTATTTTTTAAAAAGAAAATACTATGACAACCAACTCTAGATCATGGGTTGAATAATTCATCTCGTGAACCTTAAGCTTTCTGGAGGGATAATCTATAACTTTGCCATTTTGCATCAATACACAATTCAATCTAACTCAGGACGCATCACAATATACCACAAAACCTTATGGACCTTCTGGTAAGGTCAATACTAGGGCAGTAGTCAACCGCTTTTTCAATTCCTAAAAGTTTTTCTCACAAGCTTTAGACCATTGAAATTTAATTGTTTTTTGAGTCAACTTGGTCAAAGGAGATGAAATAGATGAGAACCCCTCGACAAACAATCCATAATAGCCAGCCAATCCCAAGAAACTCCAAAATGTTAATTGGAGACATGAATCTAGGATAATTCTGCACTGTCTCTATCTTTTGACTGTCAACTCGAATTCCATCACCAAAAATAATATGGCCTACGAATGCCACATACTCAAGTAAAAATTCACACTTAGAAAACTTAGCATATAACTCCTTATTCTTGAGAGTTTGAAGGACTATTCTGAGATGACTATCATTATCTTCCGTATTCCTCGAATAGATTAGAATGTCATCAGTGAATATGATAAGAAACATATCAAAATAAGGATTGAATACTCTGTTAATAAGGTCCATGAATGATGTAGGAGCATTGGTCAAACAAAAGGACATAACTAGGAACTCATAATGACCATAGCAGCTTCTGAAATTTATCTTAGGGCTATGAATTTCTCTTATTCTAAACTGATGATAGCCTGATATGAGGTCTATATTAGAAAAATAAGTGGCACCCTGAAGTTGATAAAAAGAGATAATCAATTCTTGGAAGGGGGTACTTATTCTTGATATTAACCTTTTTCAACAAATGGTAATCTATGCACATCCTAAGAGAACCATCTTTTTTTCTCACAAATAAGACTGCAGTGCCCCAAGGTGAGACACTTGGTCGAATAAAACCTTTCTCTAGGAGATCTTTCAACTTCTCTTTTAACTCTGTTGCAGCCATTATCTATGGGACATTCTTGAACTGACAACTATGTGATGATGCAGAGTCTAACCCACGCTGCCAGAGCTGTCTTATACTTTTCCAAGGTATAGAACCTAGTACTAAGTGGATCCACTAGTCTATGCTAAAAAGCATTAAGGAATAATCTAAAAAGTATGACCATTTCTACCCACAATGGCGACATGGTTTATGGAGATTGCGTTATCTAAACTAGTCCCCATATTGGTGCTCCATAGTACTCCCAAAATGTAACTAGCTCATATGTTTAAAAACATAACTTTTTGTTTGGTTTGAGATTATTACTCAAAAGATCATTCTCTCAAATGAGATGGTACATAAACTACTCATCAAAACTTTGTTGGAAATCGGTGTTTCCTCTTATCTTAAGTGTGAAAACATTTACTCTTTCAGAATACTTAGTTCCCATATATCATTTTAAAGAAATGAACTTGACTCTATCTTTCTCAAACTCAATGTTTAAGTTTTTAAAACAAGCTTAAACGATTGTAAAAGACTTTTGAAAAGGCTCCAAGAAAATCTCTAGACTTGAGTCTTAACTCTATCTTAAATTTGAATTATGGATTCAAGGGTTATCATCTCATGTTATGGATGATCTCATGATGTTTAGATGTACCTTAGAGTATAGAAATCAACTTGAAAACATAGGTACGATTCAAGGGAACTCAAACGGAAAGAAGTGTGAAAGGGTAGAGGACATGGTAACCCTAGCGTACTGAGTTGCGTAGGGCACCAGATCCTCAACTACAGATTTAAAGTTGTGGTGTACTGAGTGGAACGACACCTGAGAGCCAAAACTACAGAAGGAAAGTCGTGGCGTACTGAGTGGCGTGGCGCCCCACCCTTTTTCTTAGAAAACTTGATTAATTTTCTTACTAATTTTCCAAGCCCAATACACATAGAATCGAATTGTTTCTTCCCCAATCACTTTGATTCGAATAGCCAACATTAGTGTACAAGAATCTACTCAAAAAACCACCTTAAAACTTATACGATTATCTCAAGAACACATCAAAATCTCAACAATCAAGATAATGAAGGAAACTTCAACAAGATTCATCAAGAACTCAAGTCCTTTACTTTCAAGAACGTAATTTAACTGAATTAAATCATGATTGGTGCGTGGGTGAACGAACCCAATTGTATGTGAACTAACATAGCTCTTAGGAATTAACCCATGGCGAAATCCGCAATCGAAATCTCAAGAACGTGACGAAATCTTGGCTTTTCTCCTATTTTCTCTTCTCTCAAAGTCCTAGGGTAAATTGTAAGTGTGTAAACTGAACCAAATCAGCTTAGACCTCTAATTAATTACTAAAAATGAATTAAATCTGATAGGGTAATTAAAAGACCAAAATACCCATCTTAAATATGGGTGACTTTCCTTAATTTGACAGCCTAACTTTAAACGGGCATATCTCCCTCATACGAGCTTGAAAATTAACAAACTCGGTGGCGTTTGAAAGAGGATTCCAATCCCTTTCATTTGCCATCTTATGGCACACCGAACACATTTATACTGAAAGTTATGGTAATTTGAAGTTGACCCTAAACACATACGTAGCAAAACTTTCCAACTTTCAGATTTTCATTCTTTCCAAAATTAATTCTTTAAAATTCTAGTTCTTTCTAAGGCGGGATGTTATAGAAACCAAGCCTCAATACTCCTAAGACACTTGAGTCTTCCCTTTCTAGAGTTTTGCAGCTTGTTTTTGGTCTAAAACAATTAATTAATGCAAGGATCAGTAAACAAGGCCTAATTTACTCGGATTATATCAAAATATCAACCCAAGGCTGGACCCATGATCCTAATGCTCATCTAGGGCTTTTCCCACAATCAACTTATGGCCAAAACCCTCCCTCAATGATAATTAATAAGAATTCTAAGTTCCAAGAATTGAAATATAGATTAGGGGAGTAATTATCTTACCTTTGGAGCGAGAATTCTTGGAAATTTGATGAGAAACGGCCCTAGGTCGTCCCTTAGTTCTTAAAAATGAGGTTTTACATAAAATAACGTTTGGGTTTTCCTCCAGGTTCAGGTGGACACTAGCTAGCCACAGCGGGCCCCATCCCACAACAACGGCCCCTCCCTAGCGGAATTAACCTTACCCTAGTGGCTTGCATGGAGACCGATACTCAGAATTTGAGTTCCAAGCTCCCATTTCAAAACACCTTCAAACCTCGACATTCTAAAACTACCCCTTCACGCCAAGATTAGTTTCGGGAGTTTTACTCGTCTGATTTCGATTTCGTAAAGCCGTAAAGGCTCCATAACATCTTGTCTATCGACTTACATGATCAAATTTATAATTAAATCATCAATCCATTATTGGATTACCCTAGACCTCACCTAACTCAAATTTCATCCATGTCTTGCTTAGGTTAGAAATTTCCAAGTTACTACTCGGAAGTTTTCTGGCCCAAATACCTTCCCCATTGGCTTTCCCATAACAACGGGAACATGTTGTTACAATTGATACTAATTTAACCATCACTCATACCCAAGTAATAAACTAGGAGAACTGGCTATGGCAAGAGTAGAGTAGAATCATAATCGTCAAATAACTGGGATACTTGTCTCACTTGTCCTTCTTAGTTTCCCTAGTAGCTTTCTCAACCGGACGATGCTTCCATTGAACATTGACAGACTTTATCTCATTAGTCCTCAGCTTCTAGACATCACAATCAAGAATGTGAATCATCACAATAAAAATGAAATATTTACCTTCCACCGATAGTGTCAAAATAGGTGATGTGGTCAGAAGAGTCTTGAGCTTTTTGAAGCTCTCTTCACTTTTATCAGTCCACTCGTAAGGCACTTCCTTTTGGGTCAGCCTTTTCAAATGTCTATCGACAAAAGCATATTTTTTCACAAACCATCGATCGTAGCTAGCGAGCCCCACAAAACTCCTAACTTCAGTCATAGAGCTAGGTCGGACCTAGTTCTTGACTACTTCAATCTTTTGTGGATCTACCGTTACCTCTTTCTTTGAAACCACATGCCCCAAAAAGGCAACTGAAGTCAACCAGAACTAACAGTTGGAAAATTTTGCACACAACTTCTATATTCCAAGAATACCCAAAACAATACGAAGATGGTCAGCATGCTCTTTCTAACTCTTCGAATAAACCAAAATGTCATAAATAAATATGATAACAAAAGAATCCAGGAATTATTTGAACACACCATTAATCAAAGTCATGAAGGGTACATGCGCATTGGTCAACCCATACGACATCACTAAGAACTCATATTTCCCATAGCGGGCCCTGAATGCCGTTTTGGGTACATCTTTAGGCCTAATCTTTAACTAATGATTACCAGACCTTAGGTCAATTTTAGAGAAAATGGATGCACCCTGCAACTGGTCAAAGATATTATCTATCCACGGCAATGGATACTTATTTAGAATGGTGACCCTATTGAACTGTCGATATTTTATACTCATACGCATACTACCATCCTTCTTCATAACAAACAACATAGGAGCACCCCACGATGAATCACTTGGATGGATGAAACATTTATCAAAAAGTTCCCAGATTTGAGCTTTAAGCTCTCGCAATTCTGCCGGAGCCATACGATAAGGAGGTGTCACGACCCAGGGTATACCTTAGAAGTAACACAGCGTACTTGACCCTGAAAGGATCTCATACAATCCCTTAGCATATCATAACATAAGATAATAGAAAAGTACAGAAATTTTAAAAACATTATCCATTCATTCAAAGTCTTTCATAAAAGCAAGCGGAATTCTAACTACGCATCGTCTCAAACCATCTAATACAACTTTTGAATAAAACCCTTGGGACATAGCACATACAATAGTCTCAAAACATGAAAATAAAAGACATAAAGGAAATAGTGTGTTTTGTCCTCGAAGCTATGGGACTCACCAAATCTTCAACTCCTTGGTCCTTAGAAACTTATCCTCAAGAATGGAACTCAATCTCCGAACCCTACATTTGATTAGAATGTAGAAAAAGTATGCGTTAGTACAAAATGTACAAAATATGTTAGCGAGCATAACACCATAAGAGTACAATATCGGGGTTAGTCAATATAAGACATAATCCATAATCGTATGAAATACTTCATTAAACATAAACGATAAGCATAAGAGAGAATATCATAATCAAAAGCAAAGTCTCCAAAATAAGCATCGTATAAGCATTATTCCCTCCTTAGTCACCCATCTCATAAGAGAACTACTTCCCAAGTAACCTCAAAGTAAACTTGTGCAATGCATGAATGACATCCAGTAATATCATTCACACTAAGCATAACCTTGAAAGTCGCCATATTCATACTTCAATTTTATTTGGTCTCATTCTTAGCTTACTTCATAACCAAGAAAATCTCTCACCTTTAGTAAATCATAACATAAAAAGGAAAGCAATTATAGCGCAATCCTATCTAACCATACATCACATAAGATAAACACTTCATGAGTCACCTAAAGGAAACCTAGTCTCATGCTTGAACAAGACCCCATAATGCTACCCATGCTAAGCTAGACACTTTAAGTTCATCATTCATGTTTATCATCTCTTAAGATCATAGAGACAAGTAGAATCACCACTAGTCATGAATGTATTGGAGGGGCCTACCAAGCTACAATCCAAACTAGTCATGCTCATGTTCATAAATGCAACGGGGAATCACCTCAAGACATATATATTTAGTTCATCATGAAGGACAAGGGTACTCACCTTAAGCCACACATATCATGTAATCATAAAGATAAGGGTAATCACCTCTAGTAATATGTACTAATAAATCATAAGAATTCCCCTCCATGTTCATTTTAATGTGATATATGTATTCGCCTCCATATCTATTTTAATGTGTAATATAGGTATTCGCCTCCACATCATCACATAAGGATCATAGGTAATCGCCTCCATGATCAACATAAAGGCTAATGGGTAATCACAGCTTGCCTTGGGAGTCATACATGCATAAAGGGTAATCACCTCACAGTCCCCATATTATGAAATGGGTAATCACCTCATGTTTAAATAATTAGGAGTAAGGGAACTCACCTCACATTCCTATCATGTAAAGAACTTTTAGGGGAATCACCACAAGCCTAATCACATTTCATAGTCCTAGGACTTAGATTCATTTTAGGTGAGAATAGACTTTCAACCTAGAATCATTCTATGTGAGAGAAACTTTCATGTCATATCATATTCATGGATAATACCGTATCTAGAATTATACTTTAGACATGGATATCATCATAACTCAAGTGATTCCATAACCTCATACATTCAAGCATTCATGAGGTAGATTAGGTAGGTAAAGGTCTTGCACCTAGTTCATCATAATAGTTTTATTATCAAAACCCTAGTGATCAACATTCATGACTACAAGCCTAACACTCAAAGATTTACTTCTTACAATCATCATTCATACAAAGATTTCAAGGCATTCTAATCACATTCTTCATTGGTAGGTGATTCTAGACATAATTCATCATAAAGGTTCAACTTCAAGTTGTACTAGTCAAAATCCATCATATTCACATTATTCTAATACAATTCATGTCAATATATTTCTATTCTTGAACAATTACTAATCATAACATCAATTTTAGAAGATCACCTATGAATCCTCAATTTCAACTTTCATGGCATAAACTTACATAATTCGATTTCATCAAATAGACTAGGATTAACCAGAAATCACATAATTTCATAATAATATCATAATTCAATACTAAAAATAATCATAAACTAGTAATATCCACTCAATTGGAATCATACTTCAACACTACCCACAATGTAGGAAAAAACCCTAGCTAGAATTGGGTTTTGTCATCACAATTGGGGGAGATTTAGAGGGCTCTCTGGATAGGAGAATCCATGGATGAATAAGCTAACATACCTTGATTCAACGCCCTGACAAAAGCTTGCAACAATGGAGTCTTGTTCTTGACCTAAGCTTCAAGCTCAATATTCTTCTTCAAGTTTTGGGTTTTCTAGAGAGAGGATTTTTTAGATGAAGTACTTTGTGATATTTCGGGGTTTTGGAATTAATGACTTAGTTGGGGTGGTTAATGACTTAAAATAGTTTATATAGGTGTATAAAGTCCATATAAAACGACCCCAACTTAAAACCAACTAAAATAGGAATTTACCTAAAGACCCTTACGTTGGTCGACCTTGGACAGTGTTGTAGGCACGACCCATGCCAATTACCCATGGACCATGGGTGGGTCTACGGGGTGTGCTGCACACTCGTAGATGCTGGTCTGCAGCTCATCAAATGAGGCCTCGACCCACGACCCCTTCTCATTGGGCGTGGGTCCACCTACGAGGCGTGAGTCCCAACCATAAGTGGCCCTTTTTGGGCTGTTTTAGGAACTGTTTTGGGGTCCTCCTCAAGGACCCCTTTGGTTGGTCTTTGGGGAGTCATACCTTGACGTTTAACCCCTAAACCCCTAATTCTATGTTTGGTAAGCCATTTTACAATTCTAAACTACACATCAAACTCTACAACTCTCCCGTAAAGCCCTAGAATTCTTATGTTAGGCTCGAGTTTCACCTACTATTTTATGGGGTGTTACAATATCTCCCCCTTGGGAACATTCGTCCTCGAATGAAGATTCTAAATACTTCTTAAAGGAAGCGACTCTAAACTAGCACCTCATCATGCATGCAACACATTTAAATGCACACATAAACAAGGAGGAAACCTTCAATTCCAAACTAAACATATTCAATGCAACACAAGGGAGTAGGAAATACATCTAACAACCCAAAATGCATGAAATTTTATATTTACTCATTTTCAAGGAGGAACTACCATATCCTAACAAATACATGCTCAACATACACTCATAGAGCCTAAATGCAATTTACTCTGAAAAAACATTTATTCAAGGATGAATCTTTCAACTCCAAACTAAGGCTTGCTCATATATTCATTTCATGAAGTCAAATAGGCAACTCATACTCAATGCACTACAATATGAGGAAGTAAGTCATTTAAACTCATTTTCTTTTAAATCACAAGCTTTCATGAACGTGCATCGTATAAGGAAATCATGGCAACACTATATCCCACTTGGGAGTAAGCCTATACAAACTTTTCTAAACATTATCTATGACATGAAAGCAACAATGAAGCTCATTCATACTAAAGACAACCTAAAAGTCTATCATGTCAAATTTGTCAAGTCATAAAAGACAAGTAACACCAGAATCTAGATAAAGCATAAAATAAATACCCGTAGCAACATAAGAAGATCACTCTTGTTAACCTGTAGATTGGAGAGCATAAAGCATATTCTTCCTTGAAGCCTGCCCACACAAACCAATTGGACCAGAGAAAAGGTAGGGTTGGGACGTACGACGACTATCCTCTTCGATACTAGCAACCTTAGGGCAATGCCTTATCCTGTGGCCCAAATCATAACAACCAAAACAAACATTAGTACCCGTTAAGCATTCACCCTCATGCCTTTTATCACACTTACTACACCCCGGCAATAGAAACTCACTATCATCTTCTTGAGACTTAGGGTTAGACACCCTATTTTCGTTAAAGTTAGGAGTAATTAAGGGACTTTGCCTGGGGAACTTTTGTTAAACCTAGGGCGACCATGTCCATTGGACTCATCATCATCCAATCTAGACCTCTTTTTCTCCCTAGATTCTTCCTCGAGTTTGAACTCCTCAATTCATTGGATAAAAATCATAAGACGTGAGATATCCATATCATCAATAAGAATTGCCATACGACATTTTTTTTGTACTAAGTTGGACACTCCCATAATGAAATGATTCATCCTAGCCCTTGAGTCCTCCACTAAAGTTGAAGCATACTTGGAGAGTTGAGTAGACTATAGAGAGTACTCTTGAACACTCATACTACCTTGCTTAAGGTTAATAAACTCTTGCATCTTAGCCTCCCTCAACTCTAGGAGGAAGAACTTATCAAGGAATGCCTTCTCAAGCACCTCCCACTCTATGGGACCCTCTTCTACCAGTCTGGTCTCCTTCCATTAACCATACCATATTTGAGCTACCCATTTCAATTGGTTAGCGGCTAACTCCTCTTTCTGTACCATAGTCACCCCCATAATATTAAGAATCTTATAAAGCTCAGCTATAAACTCCTGAGGATCTTCCTCCACTTTGGAGACATGGAACTCCAGAAGTTTCATCTTAATAAAGTCTATTACTCTTACAGCCGCGGAATTCACATTATGGTTCACCAGAGCTACTATCTCTCTATTGACTTGGCCATCATGCCTTTAGCCAACAATTACATAGTGGACCTAAACTCCGCATGAGTCATATTCTTCCCTATAGGGTTCAATTGGAGCTTGAGAAGGATCTCGGGGTGGAACTT
Organism: Solanum tarapatanum; assembly: GCA_029582485.1. Taxonomy (NCBI): domain Eukaryota; kingdom Viridiplantae; phylum Streptophyta; class Magnoliopsida; order Solanales; family Solanaceae; genus Solanum; species Solanum tarapatanum. The sequence goes on from JAJOOB010012851.1 coordinate 57,146, forward strand.
GGAGAGGAACCTCTTGATCCACATTTTCTTCCTCATTTCTCCTAGCATTATCCCTTGTATTAGCCATACCCTGAAAAACCATAGTGCACTGGTTAGTAGAAGGACTTACTAGAGCCAAACTCTATGGCACGACTTAGAGAATGAAGAAGTTAAGTTTCCTAAACATCCAATAGCCTCCTATTCATAAATTTGGCGCTCTTCACATTTATGAACAAGACACTACTAGACATGGTTAGAGACAATCCTAGAACCATTCTAAACCTTGTGCTCTGATATCAAGTTTGCCACGACCCAGGGGTACACACTAGAAATAACACAGCGTAATTGACCCCGAAGGCATCTCATACAAGTCTTTAACATATCATAACATAGGATAATAGAAAAGAATGGATAGTTTAAAAAATTTATCCATACCATCGAAGACTTTCATAAAAGCAAGCGGAAGTCTTACTACACTTTCGCTCAAACCATATAATAAAACTTTTGAATAAAACTCTTGGAACATAGCCCATACAATAGTCTCAAAACATGAAAATAAAAGACATAAAGGAAATAGTGGCTTATGTCCTCAAAGCTATGAGGACTCACCATATCTTCAACTTCTTGGTCCTTAGAAACCTATCCTCAAGAATGGAACTCAACCTCTGAAACCCTACATTTAATTAGAATGTAGGCAAACTATGCGTTAGTACAAAATGTACTAAATATGTTAGCTAGCATAACACCATAAGATTATAATATGGTGGTTAGTCAATATAAGACATAATCCATAATCATATGAAATACTTCATGAAACATAAACGATAAGCATAAGAGACAGTATCATAATCATAAGCAGAGTCTCAAACATAAGCATCATATAAGCATTATTCCCTCTTTAGTCACCGATATCATAAGAGAACTACTTGAAAAGTAACCTCACAGCATACTTGTGCAATGGATGAATGACATCCCATAATACCATTAACACTAAGCATAACATTGAAGTCACCATATTCATACTTCCATTCATTTGGTCTCATTATTTGCTTACTTCATAACCAAGGGAATATCTCAACTTTAGTAAATCATAACATAACAAGGAAGACAACTATCGCACAATCCTATCTAACCATACATCACATAAGAGAAACACTTCATGAGTCACCTCAAGTCAAGTTTGTGCCATACATGAACAAGACCCCATAATCCTACCCATGCTAAGCTTGACACTTTAGGTTCAGCATTAATGTTTATCATCTCTTAACATAATAATGACAAGGGGAATCACCTCTAGTCATGCATGAGTTGGAGGGCCCTACCAAGCTACAATCCAAACTAGTCATGCTCCTGTTCATAAAAGCAAGGGGGAATCACGTCAAGGCATACCTGTTTAATTCATTACGAAGGACAAGGGTACACCCACCTCAAGCCACACATATTATGGAATCATAAAGACAAGGGTAATCACCTCTAGTCATACTTACTAATAAATCATTGGTATTCGCCTCCATGTTCATTTTAATATGATATAGGTATTTGCCTCCAAATCCATTTTAATGTGTAATATAGGTATTCGCCTCTATATCATCACATAAGGATCATAGGTTATCGCCTCCATGATCAACATAAAGGCTAATCGATAATTACCGCTTGCCTTGGGAGTCATACATACATAAAGGGTAATCACCTCACACTCCCCATATCATGACAAGGGTAATTACCTCATCTTTAACTAATTAGGAGGAAGGGAACTCACCTCACATTCCTATCATGTAAATATCTTTTAAGGGAATTACCACAAGCCTGATCACATTTTATAGTCCTAGCAGTTAGATTCATTTCAGGTAAGAATAGACTTTCAACCTTGAATCATTCTATGTGATACCACCTTTCATGTCATATCATATTCATGCATAATACCATATCTAGAATTCTACATTAAACATGGATATCATCATAACTCAAGTGATTCTATCACTTCATACATTCAAGCATTCATGAGGTAGATTAGGTAGGTAAAGGTCTTCCACCATAATTCTATTTATTAAGCTTCTATTCTCATATAGACTTTACTCTCTAAGCCTTATCATACATAGTTCATCATATTGGTTTTACTCTCCAAACCCTAGTGATCAACATTCATGACTACAATCCTTACACTCAAAGCTTTACTTCTTACAATCATCATTCATACCTAGATTTCAAGGCATTCTAATCACAGTCTTCATTAGTAGGTGATTCTAGTAATAATTCATCATAAAGGTTCAAATTCAAGATTCACTGGTCAAGATCCATCATATTAACATTATTCTAGTACAATTCATCTATATGTTTCTATTCTTGAACAATTACTACTCATAACATCAATTCTAAAAGATCACCTATGAATCCTCAATTTCACCTTTCATGGCATAAACCCACATAATTCAATTTCATCAATTAGACTAGGGTTAACCATGGAAATCACATTAATTCATCATAATATCATATTTAAATATTAAAAACAATCATAAACATGTACTATTCACTCAATCGGAATCATACTTCACCACTACCCACAATGTAGAAAGAAACCCTAGCTAGAATTGGATTTTGTCTTCACAATTGGAGGAGATCTAGGGGGCTATATGGCTGGAAGATTCCATATATGAATGAGCTAACATACCTTGATTCAAATCTCTCACAAAAGCTTTCAACAATGGAGACTTTTTCTTGAACAAATCTTCAAGCTCTATCTTCTTCTTCATGTCTTGGGGTTTCTAGAGAGAGAATTTTTTAGATGAAGAACTTTGGGATCTTTTGGGGTTTTGGAATTAATGACTTAGTTGGGGTGGTTAATGACTTAAAATAGCTTATATAGGTGTATAAAGTCCATATAAAACGACCCCCACTTAAAACCAACTAAAATAGGAATTTACCTAAAGACCCTTACCTTGGCCGACCTTAGACAGTGTTGCAGGAAAGACCCAAGCCTTTGACCCAGGGACCGTGGGTGGGTCAACTAGGCGTGCTTCACACTCATAGGTGCTGGTATGCAGCTACTGAAATGGGGACTTAACCTAGGACCCCTTCCCACGGGTTGTGGGTCCACCTACGAATCGTGAGTCCCAACCATAGGTAGCCCTCTTTAGGCAATTTTAGGGACTGTTTTGGGGTCCTCCTCAAGGACCCCTTTGGTTGGTCTTTGGGGAGTCGTACCTTGACGTTTAATCCCTATACCCCTCATTCTAAGTTCGGTAAGCCATTTTACAATTCTAAACAACACATCAAACTCTAAAACTCTCACGTAATATCCTATAACTCTTACGTTAGCCTCTAGTTTCACCTACTAGTTTCCAGGGTATTACAATATCTCCCCCTTTGAGACCATTCATCCTCGAATCACGACTCTAAATACTTTTTAAAGGAAAGGACTTAAACCAGCTTCCCATCATGAAAGCAACACATTTAAATGTACACATAAACAAGGAGGAAAAGTTCAATTCCAAACTAAGCATATTCAATGCAACACAAAGGAGTAGGAGCTACATCTAACAACCCAAAATGCATGAAATTCTACATTTACTCATTTTCAAGGAGGAACTATCATATCCTAACTAAAACATGCTCAACATACACTCATGGAGCCTAAATGTAATTTACTCTCAAAAAGCATTTATTCAAGGAGAAATCTTTCAACTCCAAATTAAGGCATGCTCATATATTCATCTCATGAAGTCAAATAGGCAACTCATACTCAAAGCACTACTGATTAACGTTTCAAAGACACTTCATCCATTTCTAAGCGTGAACGATCGTGAGTTAGTATATAACCCAACAAAATGAATTGGGATAGATCCCACAGAGAGTAACTTTTCCTTCGAATTCAATTATAGAAGCATGACAACAATCTCTTCAACTTAATACCTACTGCACCTTTTTGGTTTATGCTTCGAATTTCTTGTTATAATTTTCAATCCAATTCAACACTTGAGACGAAATTATCAAATAATGAGGTAACACTTGGGGAATTGACAACCAATTATTGAATTCAACTTAGTTGATGAATATTGATGCTCACAATGGGATAAAGTGACGTGGGTAGGTAGGACTATATGTACAACAATTTTTTCTCGAACAATTACCTTATCTTTGTCAAATTCTCTCGAACTTCAACACTAGATGGAAGATGCCCATACCTTGTCCTCATCAAATCCACTCTCTCGAGCTAGATACAAATGATAGATTCCATGTTTCACTTTCTCAAGCTGAAATCATAGAGACCCACTACTAAGGATGCTAAACTTGCTACTTTGGCTTTGCACTTCTCTCTCAAGCAAGCACAAAATAATGACTAGTGACAGTAATCATGCAAGATGACCTCAAAATGCAGCAGCAAATCAGACCCAGTTCAAATTAACACCATTATTCACAAATCAATGACACCCACTTAGTAAAATCAACAGTTGGTCACATAGTCAAAACCCCAAGGAGAGGGTTTTAGCCAATCATACCAAAAAGATGAAAATCAACATCTGTCATGTTCTCCATAGCTAGTTAAAAATGAAAATTGAAAGTCAAAATCAACTACAATCACCTCTATTACAAAATTTCAATGAAATACATTGCTAAAATCACTTGAAATCCATAATGGTAGTGCTTTTACTCTCAATCTTGTGTTCCTCACATTTCTAAATGCTTTTTCTCTCTAGCAAAAATCAATTTATGCAAGTCTGATGTGTGACCGTTTAGGAACGATTGACGAGGTAAGTCGAGCTTCGCCAACAGTTCGATGACTCACTGATAATCCTTCCTCTCACCTTCATTTTTCACTTTTTCTTGGTCAAGCCACAATAATTTTAGGCGATCCACATCGAAATCGCTGAATGGTTCCGCGAGTCGCCCTTTCTTCTTTCATCTCGCCCATCAACACTTACTTGGATCTCCGTCAGCACTTTTGGCGACCTAGTCATCCAACGCCGAAGAGATCGGGGACACACCGAATAGTATTACTTCTCACCGAAGTTACCTTTAATTTAGCCTTAGAGTTCTGTAACTTTAGGCAGTAGAGTAGCCACATGGTGAGTAGCCGAGTGGACTCGGTGCTCATCAAGCCTATTTTTCCCTTCTCTTCTTTGCTTGTGTTGTCTCTATTTCCCATTTCTGTCCTAGCTTTGTTCCTCACTCCATGTACTTGAGAATCAATGGTTTTGCATTAGGTATTTGCACAAAATAAGTGTTTGAGGGCACTAAATCATTGTAAATAAAGCCTTAAACGAGTCCAAACATCATACTCATCAACACCCCCAACTTATACTTTTGCTTGTCTTCAAGTAAAACTCAATTTTAGTAGTTCAAAAAGGGATGCCTCAAACAATGCTACACAAGACTCAATCATGAATGCACACAACATGACTCAACTTAATCATGCAACGATCAATTTTGCACTCAAAGATTCTAGTTGTGACTCACCATTATCAAAGATTCTCATGTTCACAATACTTGTTTCAAAGGCAAGTTCAAGCTCAATAAAAGTACGCAAATACCCTCACACAAAGAAAGATTCCATCTTCACACACAATGGTTCAACAATATATAACTTCGAAATCACGATAAACACTCACACTCACGAAGATACACACATGCATGACTCTACCCATAAGTCTGCCCTTATTTTTCAACCAAAACTTGTTTCAGCTGACTCGGATAAGAAAAAAGGTATTTTTAAGCCTTGTAACGGGGATGAGTGTAAATGTATGATCATTTAGGCTCAGTGGCTGCTATTCTCGTGAAATGTGGTGTGAACAAAATTTGTTTTCCTTCTCCTCTTCATTCTCATTTATGTTCATAAGTATCCTTATTATTCCTTTTCCATGAAACTTTGGACACCTCATTTGTTTTGTGCTTTCAAACTTTATTTCAAAACCTTTTCATTCTTCTTCATATTTTTTTGTGTGGCGGGGTCCAATATTTTTCAAAACCATGGATAAAGGGGGACATCTTTGCATTTCTTGATTTACCTTCTCTTTCTCTTTTCACCACACCCCCAACTTATGCTTTTGGCCTAAGTTGAATATTCCGATCAACCATATCTCATGAGGATTAAAGATGAAGGGATAAAGAATGGTGACAATTTCATCACGGTTCATCCAAGAAAAAGAGTAAGGCTCAAGGGGTGCTCAAACAAAGATCACACACTCACAAGGTAAGCCACAAAAGAGGTATAATGTCAAATTGTTTCACTCTTTACAATTTGTTGCCTAAGATCACTTCAAGAGCTCACATCACTTGGTCAGCCGGACCAACGCAGCAAATTCTAGGTGTTATCACACATAGTTCACGGTAAGCTCATCATACAAGGAATTGGCACTAAAGATCAAACAAGACTCCACACTTTTGCTAGTGTTCAATAATCATTACAAGAGACTCTTTTGATAACTGGCTAGTCACAGCGATATGCAAAAAATTCACATATTGTCTATACAACTTCATTTGGCCTCATCGTAGCCGCAATATCATGTTTGTTTGATTGAGAGCACTATTCAAGTCATCGGTATTGAACAAGACCGATACTCAAATTTGCACAAGAACAACCATAATTAAATATACAAGTGGTGGCCAATATGGGTCAAAAGGGTCTAAGGATACCGTAAAATTCACTGACCAAAGACACACCCCCACTAAAAGCATACAACATTGTCCCCAATGTGAGTAGAGAATGGACACTCTCGCTAATAAAACAAGAATAAAAACTAGCAAATAAAGATAAAACTGTAGTATGTAAACATGCAGAGCAAGGTGATGAGGAATCTTCACTAAGCGCCCATTTGGCAAGAGAATGAAACACTCGCCAAATGCTTCAGCGGTGCGCCCAATGAGCATAAAATCGCCTTTTCTTCAAGTGGGTGACACTCGCAAAAAGGGGCAATTTGGCGGGGATGCAGGAGTTCATCGACCAAGTCGGCGACTAGTATAATGGACTTCAAACTTCGCCGATCAATCATTTAGTTACGCTGTTAGCGAAGAAGTAACCGGGTGAGAAAACTCAGGTCGCCTAATCATATCAGCGATTTACCAAATGATGAAGGTCTCCCACCGAATGTTCCAGAATCTCAGCCCCATTTTTGAAAGCCATAGGGCGGACTATGTCGTGCTCACTGAATGGGTTCGGCGATTTATTTAACGTCGTGCCATGAAGTGGAAATGTTCTCTAGCATCTTCCAGGTACACCACCTCAATAAGAGAAATCTATTGGCACTCGCCAAAGTATAACTTTAAGCATTTCCGATTCACCTGAAATAAAGGTTCTTCTTGACTTTCAACCTCGTGGCACCATTTGTGAACACTCGTGTCACTCTACACTGTCCCGACCATTTGGACTTGAGCTTTCCTGGAAATATGCTAAGTCGAGAGTTGTTTAGTAACACCCAGTCTCCCACTCTGAACTTCCTCTTAAGGATTTTAGAATCATGCCATTTCTTCATCTTTTCCTTGTAAATGACTGAATTTTCGTAAGCTTTGATTCTTAATTCGTACTCATTTAACTGCTCTACTCTCTCTTTTGAGGTCTTTGTCCAGTGTGGATTTAATGCTTTCAATGCCCACAATGCTTTCTATTCCAATTAAACTGGTAGGTGGTAAAATTTACCAAACACTAGATGATACAGAGACATCCCGATTGGTGTTTTGTATGCGGTACGATATGCCTATAGTGCATCATCGAGCTTTCGATACCAATCAGTTCTATTAGAATTCACTGTCTTGGCTAAGATGCTTTTGGTCTCCTAGTTTGACACTTCAACCTGGCCACTCGTATGGGGATGATACGGAATTGCTACTTTGTGTTTCACTCCATACTTGCTCAATGCAGCTAAGAACCACTTCTTACAAAAGTGGGATCTCACATCACTAATAATTGCCCGAAGAGTACCAAATCTTGCAAAGATGTAGCGTTTCAGAAATTGAACAACATTTTTTCTTTCATTGTTTGGAAGTCCAACAGCCTCCACCCATTTGGAAACATAATCTACAGCCACCAAGATATACTTATTACCAAACGAACTCACAAATGGTCCCATAAAATCCATTCCTCAAACATCACATATCTCAACTTCTAAAATGGGCGTAAGAGGCTACTCGCGTTTTTTGAACACTCTACCTTGTTTCTGACATTGACTGCACTTCTTAACAAACTCATGATCATCTTTGTACATAGACGACTAGTAGTACCTTCTTTGTATAACTTTAGCAGTTGTACATACACCACCATGATGACCTCTAACTGGTGAAGCGTGACAAGCACTGAGAATTTCATTGGCTTCTTCTTCCGGAACACATCTTCTAATAATATGGTCCGCACATTCTCTGAAAAAATATGGTTCATCCCAAAAGAACTTGTTAACATCGAACAAGAACTTCTTTTTGTTGGTAGGAGTTCAGTTTGTCGAGCATAAATCTATACACTACAAAATTTGCAAAATCAGCATACCACAGAGGTTGTTTGAGATTTACCGTGAATACCTGCTCATTGGGAAAAACATTATTTATGTCGATCTGTAGCTCGTCATTCTCCTTGCCTTCCAATCTTGATAAGTGGTCTACCACCTGATTTCCCTAGTGGGTTTATTTCATCCACTAGGTTCCTAGAATTCAGTCAGTTTCTTGATTCTCTATATGTTGTTTAGGCCTAGGGTTTCTAAAACCTTGGAGAATTTTTATGATTTCAGTTGTTATAGTATCTATAATATAAATATCATGTTTTCTTGTAATCATTGTTTAATTCCCTATTTGAGACTCAAAACCCTAGTTTGTGTAGATTCTCCTAATTCAGGAATTGCACTTGCTAGGTCAGTTAAACAGATAATCATGCTTCAGTTTTTAAATGTCACATTATTAGTATATAAATGTTGCTTTGTCAGATTGCATGTCAGTATTTTGAGCTATTCAGTAAATCAGTTACAGTTGTTTCATATACATATTCAGTTTGGACTAGACTTAGCAGCGAGTAGGACTAGCGTTCAACGTATACTTATAGTCCCAGAACCACGTGCCCCTGTAGGTGTATAAATCCCCTCTATTGGGCATCAAAATTAGTGACCAAGCCAATCATGCCTTTATACCCCTGGCAAAGTATATTGGGTATTTTCAATAGGGCGTATACATCGGACTCCACAGTTAGCTCACGTGGTTTTATGTTGGTTAATAGTAGCTCCCACATTGAGACTCCTAGTGCATTGACCAGGTCTTCAGTATATACTTCAGTATTCAGTATAGCCTGTCAGGTTCATGATTTATACTTGGTCATTGCATTCAGTTTATATTTTCAGTTACGTTTCAGTATTTACATTCCTGTTCAGTTTATGTCATTGCACAATTATGCTTTGTTCAGCTTATATATATTTGTTCAGCTTAGTATCTATATCATGCATGCTTAGAACATTCAATTACTGACGCATACTCTGTACTATATCCTTTCATGATATACGTTCAGGTACCCAGTATCCAGATCACGCTCAGATCAATTCTCAGTCCGTATTCATCAGCTTTAGTGGTGAGTCGTCATATTCCAATGACAAAATGTATACTTTCATTTTAGTCTTTTCTTTTAGTTTTATGTTTTGTTAGAGTTAGCTGGGCGGTATGTCCCTGCAACTCATCTCAGTTAGAGGCTTTTTAGATATAGTAATAGAATCAGCTTTTATTAATGAGTTTATCTTTCAATTATTGGTAAACTCGTAGTATGTTTTATAGATTTAGATTAGATGGGTATTCCCCATTTTCCTAGTTATCTATTGTTCAGCTTCCGCATAGTATTTATCTTATTCAGTATTTTTAGAATGCTTATGATATATCAGACATTCAGTTAGTTTGGGTTCACTCGTGATCCTTGGTCCCCTGAGCCTACGTTACAAGCCAAGAAAGTCCTATAGTGATCCTAGAGTCTATTTTGGAGAGTCTAAGCAGTGAAAATAAGGGCAAGCTTATGGCATTGAGCACTAACTGTATTTGAAATTACTTCTGAGCGTGAGTGTTGAATAAATCCTTGTAACATGAATGTCATTCATTCTTGGGAAAAGGGGATTTCGTTTGATGTAACGGCACTAGTTACATTGTCGAAAAGTTGGTACTTTGGTGATAGTGAGAAGGTGTATGTTGTCTGTCAGTTGGTCAATCTGTGTCATGTTGTGATCCACATGTATTGGCTTGTCAAATCTAAGAGAACGAATGTGCACCCGAACAATGAGGAAGGTAGAGAGCCATGTGATTGCTTGGGTTTGAAAATTCTTGCTTCTATACAAGTGTCGTTTAGAGTCGTAGACTGTCGCTTGAGGACAAACAATGAAATTAAATTGAGGGTGTTGATATACCGTGAATTTACGGTATTTCTAATACATTTCACTTACAAGTTGTATGTGTGTAGGGCCTTTTTATATTGGTTTTTTATGTTTTTTTATCATGTTTTGCAGGAAAGATGTTCAGGCGCGGAAGTATAGACACAACTGAAAGAAATGCAGAAGCAGGGCATTCACGGAGGTGCTCTACGGACCGTAGGTGCATTCACGGTCCGTATATGATGACCGTAGATCAGCAGGCATGGTATTGAGGACAAATCAGGGAAATCTGACTAAGTGTGGAACCACGGTGTCCATTGACGGTCCGTAGATTGATCTAAGGACCGTATTATTGATCCGTAGAGTGATACTGCGTGGGTTCCAGTACCTAATTTTTGAAGAGTCTAAGTATGAAGCTACGGAGGGGATTGACGGATCGTAGATTGAATTACGGTCCGTACTGCTGGTCCGTAGATTGATCTACGGTCTGTACTGCTTGTCCGTAGATTGGTCTACGGTCCGTACTGCTGGTCCGTCGTTTGTTTCAGAGAAGCTGATTTTTGGAAGCTGAAATATTTTCTGAGTCTTAACCGACAAAAGGGACTTACGGACCGTAGATCCATCGACGGTCCATAAGTCGGTCTCGTGGATTGAAGACATGTACCTAAACAAAACTTTCCTTAATTTGTTTCCCTTTTAATTTAGGATTTGTTTTCTATAAATAAGGCATGTAAACCTCGTTTTTGGGGGTTAGACATTATTATTCTAGTTTTACTTTGTGACTTGGGAGATCAATTGGAAAACCTAACAATT